>PVLC010020109.1:0-29723 GCA_004027655.1 Graphiurus murinus | reverse complement strand
GCAGGCTCAGAGGCAAAGTGGAGATGGGCAGGTAGACATGTATAGAAATGTCACAGTGAAGCCCAGTAATTTATATAGTTAATAACATGCATTTTGTTCGCGTGTTAATAAAGATGGGTTTAAAAAGAAGCTGCCAGCCGGGCGTAGTGGCGCACGCTTGTAATCCCAGCATTCGGGAGGCTGAGACTAGAGGATCCGGGTTCTCGGCCAGCCTCAGCTACCTAGTGAGGCACTCCGCAACTTAGTGAAACTTGGTTTCAAAATAAAGAATAAAAAATAGGGCTTGGGGGTATAGCTCGGAGGTAGAATGCCCCTGAGTTCAATCCCTAGTACCGAAAAAAAAAAAAAAAAAAGAAGAAGAAGCTGCCCTCAGATATGTAGAGGTAGGCAGGAGAGTTCAACAGAATTCTTCTTGGGCTTTTAGAATTTAGTTTAGTGATACCTCTGACTTCAGAGCTCTCCGCCTGTGAAGTGCTCCCTGCCCATTGCTACCTGGGGTCTCAGGACTCTCTGTGGCCTGTGCCACACCTTTCTTTTTTTCTGGGCCCCTACAGCAGGTATGTACCAGCCTCCTAGCTCCCCACACCCTAAAGTTCAGATGTGCACTATCTCAGCCTTTCCCAGACCAAACGTCCCCTAAGACCCAGCCTGGCTCCAACTTGTCCCCTGTAGCACTGGGTACCTGGTAGCCTTTTACGTAAGCTAACACTGCTGAGGGCTCACAGAGTGCTGGGTACTGTTCTAAGCTATTTCCATGAACCAGCTCCTTCCACCCTCAGTACTCAGGCTTACCCCTACCCCAGCCTGGACCTGGGGTCCAAGATGCTGTCCTGACAGGATGGGGACCCCCACTATTGTGTGATAGCCCTAGGCCTGTTCATCTTCCCTCCTCCTCTTCCCTCAAACCATCACTCAAGGTAACCTTGCCTCTCCTGCAAGCAATGTTTTGTCCTTAGCCATTCTTTGTTTAAAAAAAAAAAGTATCAGTCACTTAATAAAGGAAATGACTTTGTCATGAGACTCAGGCGGAGAAGCAAGAAAGCACAGGTCCTGGAGGAAGAGCATTCTCAAGAAGAGAGACCTCTGAAATAGGTCCTGCTCCACACAGGGAGGAAGACCCCATCTGTGAGCATCCTGAAGACCATCCAGGATCAAATCGTCCACTGGGGGATACCCCGATACTCCTGAGGGGCAGGCTTAAACATGTGGATTTACACATCAGCCCAACCTGGTTTACATCTCTGCTCTGCCACCTTGTAGCTATGTGGCCATGGACAAAGTTCCTTAGTGTCTCTCCCCCTCAGCTTTTCCTGTAGTTTGAAAGCTCACATCTCAAAGGTGTCTATGAGAGTACAATGAGATAAGCCATGGCTGCACCATGTCAGTCACAATGTCTTGTTAGGAGAGAGGACCCGCTCTGGTGTCTCTACAAGGAAGGTTTAATATGAGAGGTTGGGCACAAGTGTTTGGGAAGGCTTTAGGAGCAAATAAGGAAGGCCCTACCCAGAGAGTAGTAACTACAAGAAGATTCCATGCACTGGGACGGGGGAGCTGAAGGGGAGAAGGGTTTCCACGGCTCCCAAGCTCTGCCCATGAGACCCCCACTGCCCTTCCCACGGGGCTGCGATGGGAAGCCAGGGGGCATGGCCCTGCAGATGCTGCTGGTTCCCAGAAGCCCAATAAGCCCACAGATGCTCTTACTCCACAACAGGTATGGTGGCCCTGCAGTCACTTCCTGCTGCCTGCTGCTGCCATCTGAACCATTTAATTACTTAAAATATTGAAATAATGACTTCTCCCTTGCTCCCATTTTCCAGTAGTTTGTGAGTGTGTCCCTTGGTCAGAACCTAACCAGGGTAGACAGGGAATTATGGGAAATGTAGTTTGAAGACTTCCTTACCCTTGGGGGAAGAAGATAGAAGATCACCGGGGAGCTAAGCACTAACCTACAACCCAGGGACACAATCAGCATAATTCCAGGCAAACAGTAAGCACTTGGGTCATTATCACCATTGTCATTATCCTTGTTATTTTTATTTCTGCAACCAACTGGTGGAACTTCAATCAAAATACTTCACTTCTCCAAGCCTCAGTTTCTTTATCTTTAAAGTAAAATGGGGTAGAAACTGGACATGGTGGTACACACCTACAATCCCAGTACTTGGGAGGCTGAGACAGAAAGATCACAGGTTCGAGGCCAGCCTCAGCAACTTAGCAAGACCCTCATCAATTTAGTGAGACCCTGTTTCAAAATAAAAAATTAAAAGGACTGGGGATACAGCTAAGAGGTAGAACACCCCTGGTTCAATCCCCAGTAAAACACACACACACACACACACACACACACACACACACACACACACACACACAAAATAATTAAAAAATAAAGTAAGGGGGCGGGCTCAATGGTGGCTACGGTCCCTCCCCACAAATAATTTCCTTCTTCTCCTCATTTATCCAATCAACAAATATTTGCCAAGCACCCAGGATGCGGCAGGCACTGTCTTGGCTGTAAGATCAGCAAGACCAGGTTTAGAAAGTCACTGTCTAGTGAGGAAGGCAAACAAATGTGTAATTGTGCTTGTAGTGATCATGAGCTCACTCTGCTTCAGGAGCAAAACAAACTGATTCGCAGTCAAGTACTCTTTTCTGTTCATCTCATTACTTCCCTGATTGTTCTAGCAAAGCCCACAGTCAGGGAAATTTTCTCCTTCTTCTGGACATGCACATAACTGTAGTTCCTTTCTCCAGTAAGGTCCATTGCCCATTGCCCATTATCCACCCTTCCCCCACCTCAGACCCAATATCAACTTGTCAAGGAGGTAGCTGGGAGATGAGGCTGCAGAGTGGGGCAGCAGCTGGGGGCCTGGTCAGCACCTGCAGAGCAATCAGGGTAATAAGAAATGTAAAAATATGAATGCTCCGGGTCTCCATGATTTCCCTGTTTGCCCAATCTGTCACTCTGCTACCCATGGATTTCCCACTATTACTCATGACCCTAATGTGGAGTGGGAGACCCTGTGTATTCCATCTCGGATGCCTGCTCTCTCTGAATGCATTTCAAATATTGCTGCGGAAACGTCAATTCCCCAAGCCAAGAAGACCCCTGTTTCCCAGAAGCTACTTCTACAAACTCTAGAATATAGATGAGCCTGGCCCAATCACGCGCTGCCTCTGGGCCCAGCGGATTTGCAGCACACCTGCATTGGAGGTAAATCGATTGGCGCTTCTTAATCCTGGCTACTACCAGCCAGGTTCTCTCCTACTCATTGAAGCTTAGTAGCAACATGCCCTTCACTGTAAAGAGAATTTTTTGTCCTCTCACTTGGGACTAAAGGTCAAAGTTTAAATCTATATTTAATGCCATTTTCTGAAAACTGGATTTGTGATTCCCTTTATGTTGGTATTACATATCTTAAGGGATTTCAGGGGGAGAAATCTGGGAAGCCCAGTTTCTGAGAATGACCTTTACTTTAAATGTGTAAATAGGATGGAGCTTGTGTTTCTGGTTTTTAAACCTTCTAATTGTGCTTCCAAAGACAGTTCTGGAAAGCAAGGGCCGTGGTGAGTGGCTACACAGAAGCCACTTTGAACAGAAGAGACTTTGATTTTTGTCTAATACAGATGAAAGGCTGAAGGTTAATGGCTCATGCTCTTTTGGCCTGCTAGGGACAGTTTCTTTTGAAGCTTTGTACCTTGAGCTACAGTGATCCCGCATTAGAATATGCAAATAGTACGGCCTTTAACTGTCTGGGAAAAGGGAAAGTTCAAATTTACTTAATTCTATTTTTCCTTTGAATTTTATAAAACATTATTGAAGTGGCATCAGAATATCATTCAGAATGTCAGTTTTAGAATATTTCAAATATTTACCTAAAGGTTTTTTAACAGCAGCTTTCACAGTCTGAACGTGGCACTAAAAGCAGATATAAAATTGACTTTTCTTTGCACTTCATAAACTCAGACTTGCATATTTAAAAGGTAGGGATAGGGGCTTCTCAGTTTGCCAAGTGTCCCCAGCCAGGGATGGATGGATAGGTAGATATAAAAAGCATGGCAGATTAAAGAGAGATAAATAATTGCAAAAATTAACAAATATGCCATGATAAACCTATTTTTAAAAAACAGATCAGCCCTTATGTTATTATCACATAATCCCAAACTCTCAGCCCTCTAAGAATTAGCAACTTTTATTTTAAAACAAGATATGATTTGTCCTTCCTAGCTGTATGTAAAGAAGGACTATTGTGAATCTCGATGTTTTGTTTTGTTACTCGTTTCATTATAAAATCTGGCTCTGGGAAGTTCATCCTCTGGTCTTATCAGAATAGACTGGCCTGCCCTCATTCCTCCCTGAGACTCCCACAGCTAATAGAAGACTGGATTGGCCAGCCACTATCCAGATGCTGGCTACACAGAGACCACCAGTGCTAACTGGTGAGAGGTCCTTTGTCTATGGATGAGAAAACTGAGGTCCAAGGGCATACTGGCATAGTTCAAAAGCAGCAGGACCAGGTGATAACCTCAGACCTTTCTATATCCATGACCTCCCCTTGATTCTACTCAGTTCCAAAGTGAAGATCTTCTGGCTCTCACTTTGGAATAAATAACAAAAGTGAGCCATTTCTTATAGCTTTTTTCCCCCCCTCACTCACACACATCTTTTCCATCCAAAAGCAAACTCAGAAACAGGTTGTGGCAGATATTGAGATATTAGGCTGGTGTTTTCAGCTGTCTTAATGATGAGATCAGATCTCTTTGTGGTCAGCACTAAGCTGGCCAGATAGGCCAAAGCTGTACCAGCCTAGGGCAAGTCTGCTCATTGTTTATAGCCACAGTGAACTTGGGTTTTTAGAGAGGCATCTAAATATCCACTTTACTATGGCCCTAAACTTTCCTCTTAGGCCTTAACTGTCACCCTCCTGCCAACAACCTCTAGCCCTGGAGAGGTACCTAAGTTCTCTTGCCTCTGTTCCTTCACTGTTTCCCAGCTGCTTTTTGTTTCCTTATTCTAGCAAGTTGAGCTCCTCCCACCACCTCCCCACCTTTGTCCCTTTGCCCCCAAACAGCTGTCACTGAAACCACTGTTGACCCCTGTCTTTCCAGAGGCCCCTCTCTTCCTCCAGCAGCCTTTATTTAACTGCAGCTGCCTCAGGCGAAGCTGATTAAACTGCGGCCTCCACTGCCACTTCCTTCCCCGGGGGCTTTGTGCTACCTCTGGCTTTCTTCTTACCTCTCCTGTGATCTTTTCCCTTCTGTTCTCCACGCTCCCTTCAATTCTCCCGCTGCACTTTGTTTCTGTGTAACCTCTTCTATTCCTTCACTTTTAACTGTAGCAGACTCCAGGGAATGTCTTACACACACACACACACACACACACACACACACACACACACACACTCCCTCTCTCTCTCTCTCTCTCTCTCTCTCTCTCTCTCTCTCTCTCTCTCTCTCTCTCTCTCTCTGAACACACCATCTCCCTCCTATTCACTACCATCTCTCCTGGCTCCTCCTTTCTCTTTTAAAGCTAGTTGCCACACGTGTCAAACTAAAATCCAGTTTTATTGTCTTTGCCTGAGGCCATTTCCTATCTCATTCCCAACTCCTAATCTCCAAGCCTAAAGAACTCAGATGATTTGTCAGATTGAAACCATTTTTTCCTTTTTTTCCAAAGCAACTCCAAAAGTCATTTTTCCACACTGTTCTCAGCAAAAAAATGTCTCAATTCAGGCTCCTTGCCTAGTGAAATGTTTAGTTTTTCTTGATGGATCCCAAGACCAAAGACAGGACCTTTGGGGCAATCTTGAAAGGCTCCTCTAGTAGCACGTGTAAGAAGCATCTAATTTTTTACAACCATTTAATTAATACTGATATGGCATAGAAATAGTTAAGAATGTGGTCTCTGGACTCACTGACATTCAGCTTACATCTCTTACAGTCTCTGGGTAACTTGGAAAGTGACTAAATCTCTCTGAGTTTCAGTTCTTCTTCTGTAAAAGATAAGTTATAATCGAAGCACCTGTCTCATGGGCTTGTGAAGATTAAGTGAAAGAATGTGTACAAGGGTTTAGCCCCAAGACTGGTTCAAAATATTAGTACGACTATATTATCTGTTACTAAATAGTACTCAACAAAGAACAAACTGCATGGGTCAGGACCATAACTTCCTACAGCTTAACTTCTGACTAATTTTTGTTTTTAAATCTCTGCTTAGCTGGGCATGGTGGCGCACGGTTGTAATCCCAGCATTCGGGAGACTGAGACCGGAGGATCCGGGTTCGCGGCCAGCCTCAGCTACCTAGTGAGGCACTCTGCAACTTAGTGAGACTCAGTTTCAAAAAATAAAGAATAAAAAATAGGGCTGGGGGTATAGCTCGGAGGTAGAATGCCCCTGAGTTCAATCCCCAGTATCGCAAAAAAAAAAAAAAAAAAAAATCTCTGCTTATTCCAGGTTTAATTGACTGAAAGTGATTACCATTGCCTCCTAGGCCAATTTTTAGTCTCTTGCCTATGATCTACATTTTGGGTGTGAACAGTTCAATACGAATCAGGTATTCTCCCAGCTTCATCAAGCAATCTTTCAATTTACCTCTCCACTCTCTATTGGTTTCCACTATCTTAGAGCTTTAAGATACTCAGAGGTCACCTTGGGGTACAAGTACATGCCATAGGAAAGAGTATTTTTGCTCACTTGACCCCAACTCAGCTCTCTGCATTGGACATAGCTAAGCTGGACATGCACACAATTCTTCCATGAACATTTCACCACCCAATTCAACTCATTTAATTAAATTGGCCAGTAAGTTCAATAGCATTTTAAAGAAGAATCAATTCAATCAAAGAAACAGGGAATTCAGTATGGTCATAGGTTATTCTCTTTCTCTCTCTCTCTCTCTCTCTCTCTCTCTCTCTCTCTCTCTCTGGTTGCAGATGAGCCACCCTGTAATTGAGACGAAACCGTTGGATCTGGATCTGGATTACATCAATCTACTTTAAAGCACTTTCAAGGAAGTTGCCTTGACCGGAGGGCTAAGAAGTAGGCATGTCACTACCTTCTCAGCATTTTTTTTTCATCAGCCCAGTAAAGTGAAAATCTGAAGCCAGAGTGTTAGCAGTTGTTCCCACGAGAAGAAAAGGGAACCTGGTCTTACTGCCAGGGCCAAGAACTGGATGCCAGGATGCTTGGAACTCACAGTTCTGTTGTATGACTAATTCTCCTTGAAGGGGCTTCATTTTCTCACCATCAACTTCTGCATCTGTAAAATAGGAGTAAGTGGTACCCTTGTATGGCCAGACATTAATGAGCAGGAACAGCATTGATGAGATAGCTTATGAACTAATTTGGTGATATTCTTGGATAAAGAATTATCAGTGACTACATACTCACCCACCAACTTTCGGAGTTAGCAAATCTGTTGTGTTATACATACTAAAAGTTAAACGATAACAAGAAGTACAAATTTTATTTTGAAAAACAAAAAATCCCGATTTGGAAATGCCTTTCTGGAATTCTGGCTTCACTATAGCTTGCTTTTCTGACTCAGGCACTAATCACAGGAGTGATGGCTTAGTTCTGCAGTCTGTGGGATCACCTGCTCCATGCTCTACCCCTCTTCCCCCAGCTCTACCATGACTTCCAATCCCATTTCACTAAAAAGATCACAAAGCTGCCTTTTGCTGTTAGGTCAAAAACTTTCCCTGATATTAACCCTTTAGGTGCTACAGAGCATGGTCATTTTTCCCAGTACTGTTCCAATATTCACATAAGTGCACTATATATGTTGCAAGAATATATATCTCTCCCTCTCCTCACAAGACTTGAGAAAACCATTTCCTTTGAGGAAAATGCCTTAAAAAACATGTTAGTAGCCCCCCCCCTCAATTAACCTTTTTGTGAAGAAAGTTGGGTAGCATCACTCTGTCCTCAAATTGTCTCATCCAGTGAGCCATCTTATGAGAGACAGCCCTTCCAAGACAAACCATCCATTCACTCCAAATATATGCAAGGGCATGCTTTGTCTTTGGGAAATGCAGAAGGTTAGATGTGCCACCTTCCGTTAGAGCAGGAACCTGACTTGCCAGTCTCCTGAGCCTCATCCTCACTCTCCTTCATATTCTTCCTTATCCAGTTTCTTGAATAAACCAACTTGGAGCAAATGTGAATCTGGTCTCCAGAGGGTAGCATGCTCTCACTAGAGCACTGTCCAGTGGGGGAAACCAGACAGAACCACTCCCCCGACCCCCTTCATGGAACCAGGCCAGCAGTCAACTTGGAATGTCTAAGGTCAGAGACTCTTGCAGCCCAGTCTAATTACACAACCCCACAATTCCTCCAGGCCATGAATAACCCTCCCCCTGTGAGCCCACAGAGCTTTGATGCTGCCCTTCTCAGAGCCCTGGTCACTTTGCTGATATGCCAGTCTAGCCCACTCCCTCTGAGTCCAAGAGGACAGTATTACCTTTATCTCTGTGTCCCCCTGTGCCTAGAACCACGCCGGACATTTTGGAAGCCCTTGCTAATCATCTGTTGGATGGATAAACACAGATAAAATATGAGTTGACAATTAACCCACTTCAAAGGATGAAGAACTGTATTTCTGGAAACTGTATTGAAGTAATTGGTTCACAGATTAAGTCACAAAGTACTTACTGGACAAATGAGTGAGTGACTTTCTTGGCACATTTCATAATAAGTGACGCATCTTTGATCAGTCACCAGGAATGTGAGCTTACCCATCAAGTATTTAGTGAGAGCCATCTACATGCCCAGGTTTGCTCCAGCACTTTGGGGGAAGGTAGCAGGAAAAGGGATATATAATAGAATTAAGAATCTTAAGCCCTGACCCCAAGCATCTTAATTCTAACACGGAGGGACAGATTTAGAAAGCCCTGTATAGAATCCCTTTGACAATCGAAACTGGCCCTGGATCTCTGGACAAACTTACTGGGAGGTAGACATGGCTCAGCCGGCCAGATTGGTTCTGGTCACAGTGTCTGGAGATCACATCATGTCACAATGCACTATGGTCACATCATTCAAACATCCAGACATGTGTTCAAGCATTATGCAGCCAAACCAGTGTCTGTGGGGAGAGGAGTGGTTCCAGTAAAATCACAAGTCTGGGAACAGAAGAGCCAAGCGGAGAATCTTAGTGAACAACCACTGGACAGAGATGGGGACATGCCAGCCTCTCCCCTTAGAGCTGCTGTCTCTTCTTCCTGTCTGCCTAGATTTCCTAAATGCTCTTGCTAATGAGAGTGTTCTAAGCACATATTTTTGGAAGCTTGACACCTATTTCTAATGTCTTTCCTTCGCCTTTTCCACTATAGCAGCTAGAAAAGCTAACTGTGATTTTCCCAGCCTCCCTGCTATTCCCCCTAGCCAACAAGTTGGAAGCCTCAGTCTGCGGGGGACTTCTGGGATGTCTTCAGTTTTCCTGACATCACCCCTACCCTAGCCCTGCTCTCTGTCTTGGACACAGACCTGACACCTGAAGTTGGGGCAACCCTCTTGAGAAAGCACAAAAGAGTTCAAGATAAACACAGAGACATCAGTCGTGACACCACTGCTGAATCACCAGAGCAGCCTTCACGCTTCGCGTTATGTAAAAAAAAAAAAAAAATCCAATTTTGCACACACCTCTGCTGGGTTTTTTTGTTACTTGCAGCTACATGTACTTCTATCTGGATTACAGAATAAAAACTTTCCCTTTCTTGAGGAATGATCAAGGATATGTCAACAGTGAACAACCTATAGGAAAAAAGAAAGTGGTAGCAGAGAAGCTGAAATCTCTATGTTCACAAAGGCACTTGTAGAAGAGCCAAAGTGCTTGGCTGCAGATACGTTAGTGGGCCTTTTTCCTGACTGCCACAAAACACAGCATAGAACCTTTAAAATAGGGATTTTATGTCAATTAGACAGCTACCTATCCTCAAGTATCTAACCAGAACTCTCAAGTAATTGGACAAGTTCATATTCATAACTATTTGGATCAATGTGTTAAAGTTTTATATTATTTATTTATTTATTTATTTATTTATTGTGGTACTGGGGATTGAACTCAAGGGCATTCTACCTTCGAGCTATACTCCCAGCCCTATTTTTTATTCTTTATTTTTGAAACCAGGTCTCACTAAGTTGCGGAGGGCCTCACTAGGTAGCTGAGGCCAGCCGCGATCCCAGATCCTCCAGTCTCAGCCTCCCAAATGCTGGGATTACAAGCGTGCACCATCATGCCAGCCTCCAATGTGTTAAAGTTTTAAAAAGCACTTTTATATACATCACTTGGCATGATTCTGTAGATTTTATTAGCTCCACAAATACTGATGGTCAGAGGAGCGTATGCCCAGTTTTTTATTTATTCATTCATTTATTTATTTATTTATTTATTTATTTATTTATTTATTTAGTGGTACTAGGGGTTGAACCCAAAGGCATTCTACCTTAGAGATACATCCCCAGCCCTGTTTTATTTTTGGGTTTTGCAACAGGTCTTGCTAGGTTACTGAAAGTCTCACTAAGTTGCTGAGGCTGGTCTTGAACCTGTGAGCCTCCTATCTCAGCCTCCCAAATACTGAGACTCCCACCATGCCTGGCCCTGCCCAGTTTTAGAAGGCCAATCCTTGAAACCTCAAGAAAATAGGCTTATCCATTATTACACATGAAATATATGCTGCTTTTTAATTTTTAATAAAAAATTGTCAATATAGCATATAGTAGCATTATTCATAAAAGCCACAGGGTGGATACAGTCTAAATGCCCATCAACCAATAAATAGATAAACAAAATGTGGTATATCCATGTAGTGGTTTATCATTTGACTATAAAATGAATTAATGTACAAACACATGCCACATGTGGATAAATCTTGAAAACATCATGCCAGACACAAACACTACATGTTGTATACCTCCATTTATACGAGATGCTCTGAACAGGCAAGTGAATAATTTTTTTTGGGGGGGGAGGGAGTCAATAAAAATATTCTAAAATTAGACAGTGATGATGGGTGTACAACTCTGTGGATATACCAAAAACTAAAAAAGTCACACTTTAAAGGGTGAGTTTTATGGTATGTAAATTATACCTTTAAAAGCTGAGAGAGATCTCATGGTGGTTAAGAGCTCAGACGTGGAACCATCTGTCTTGGATTTGAACCCCAACTCTGCCACATACCGGCTATGTGATTTTGTCCAAGTTGCTTAACTTTTTTGTGCCTCATTGGTAAAGTGGATGTAATAAAACTCCTTAGCTCATACGATTGTTAAGAGGATTAAATTAATTAAGACATGTGAAGTTCTCAGAATCATGCCTTACACATAGAGGGTACTAGGGGACTGTGTGTGCCGTGATTATGATGATGATGTTGATGATGACTTAACTCTTGGTGTTTTGTTTTTGTTTTTTTTTTTAGACACAAGTTATAGATAAATCTATCTGGAATTTCTGATGATTTTTGGTGTGGAGTTAATTGCCCTTCCCCTCATCTATTTACTACCCAAATGGACATCTACTGTGGGCTTGGTTGCTTTCCTCTGGGTCTCACTAGCTGGTAATTACACACGTACACATAAAAGCCACAATTTTGAACTCTATGCATGCTCAAATAGACTACTTCAAAGCACCTCTCCATTGTATTTTGGGAGTCCAAAAAGAAGCTTGCATGAACCTAAAGTTTGTCAGTCAGCTTCAGTGGCACCAGGCCATTTGCTTCCCCTCCTGCCTGAGGAGCCCCTGCTGTTGGAGCTGCCAGCATTCCTGGAGCTGTTTCCTACCCGGGCTGCTTCTGCGTTAAGTCCAAAGCAAGGCTGTGCATCCAGGATGGAGCAAGGAGAAGAGACCAGACCCCAAAGCAGCAGGTCTTTACCCAGAATCTCACAAACATTCTCAGGATAACAGCTGTCTCATGCTCTGACTCTCACTTCTCCGGTTGTGGGTTCAAACCCTGTCCATCAGACCAGATTTGAAAAAGTTGGTTTTGCCATTCTTCCTAATGTCTTCCTTTCTCTTCTGCCTCCTTCCCCTATCAGTTGCAGAAACAAAACACAATAACCAAAACAAAGAAACCCTGCTTTCCATGCCATTAAAAGAACCGTCAGATACAAGTAGGGAGTGAAGAAGAGGCCTGTCTACACTAGCGGAACCTGGGACACGACTTGGCCAGCCAAATGCTTTGTCCAACTCTGATAGAGAACTGTCCCCTTCATGTTCATGAGAGTGGGATGTTGTAAGGCAATCTTAAAGGATCGGGAAACACAGACTCACTTAATAGTTATTAATCACTTACTATATGCCCAGCACTGAGCTAGCACCAGGGGTACCATGATGAATGAATGCAGATTTGATCCTAAGTCACAATTTCCAGTGAGTTAAACACTAGTGAATTCAAATACCCTGTTTTTCCCATTGAAACATCAACGATATGCTACCACATTTGGATAAACAAGACACATTCCCAGCCTGGCCCCTCCAATTTCTCTGTAGAGAATAGAAAGACAAACATTCTTTTATATGCAGTTGACATGGTTTTATTTTCATGAACTAGGAGTGGCCTTAATAGACAACAGGCCCAGCTCTCAATTACTGCCAGAAAGAAGAGCTACAGACCATCTATTCTGAAACCACATCCCCAAACATTTCACTCAGAGTTCGCAATCCTATACAGCACTTACCTTCCAGTCCATAACATGACCAGATGTATTTGATACTTCCTAATACAAACTTCAGGATAGCACATTAAAAATCCAGTTCCCAGGTGGTCATCCTATAATATTCCACTAGGATAAAGAAAAATTCTCATGAGGCAGGCTCTATAACTTGTCTAAAAAATCATAATAAAACATGTTGGGAAGGATTTCAGCAAGAGTGATTAATACAGAAATGGAAAGAGACAAAGCCCCACATCTATATGCCCAGCTAGTTGGGAGACTGAGGCAGTAGAATTACTTGAGCCCAATTCAAGAGCAGCCTGAGCAACATACTAAGACTCTGTCTCGAAAAGAGTCAGTCATCACCACCACCCATCTCTAAAACTTTTCCATCTTCCCATACTGAAACTCTATGCCCATTAAACAATAACTCCTTCCAGACCCTGCTTTCTGTGTCCCTCCAGTCCCTGGTAATTAACCAGAATATCCTCTATCTCTCGGAATTCTGGTTAGCCGAAGTCTCCTGTAAGGATCATAGTGATCCTATTCAAATTAATGTCCAGCAAGTCTTAAGGGGCTTGATTCCACATTTGAATGGTGTGTACTTCAAGATAATACCCCAAAGAATTAAAAGTGGGGACTGAAACAGACATTGATACACAAGCACATGAAAAGAAGCTCAATGTCACTAATCATTAGGAAAATGCAAGTCAAAACTATAATGGAATACCACCTCACACTCATTAGGATAGCTGTTAATAACAACAGTCTCAACGTAACAAGTGTCGGTGAAGATGTAGAGAAATTGGATCTCTGTGCATGGATAGTGGGGAGGTAAAAATGTTGCACACATGATGGGAAACAGTGTGATCTGGAGGCTCCTCAGAAAATTAGAAATACAATTACTAGATGATCCAGAATTTCCATTTCTTGGCACATACCCAGAACAACTGAAAGCAGGGTATGGAAGAGATATTTGTATATCCATGCTCACAGCAGCATAATTCACAATAACCAAGAAGTAAGAGCAACTCAAGTGTCCCATCAATGGTTAAGTGGATAAACTGTAGAGTATACATACAACAGAATATTATGCAGCCTTAAAAAGGAATAGAATTCTGATACATACTACAATGTGGATGAACTTTGAAGACAGTATGCTAAATGAAATAAGCTAGACACAAAGGGACAAATACTGTATGATTCCACTTACATGAGGTATCTAGATTTGTCAAATTTGTAGAGGGAAAAAGTAAAATCGAGGTGACCAGGGGCTGGAGGACACAGAAAGCAGGATCTGGAAGGAGTTATTGTTTAATGGGCTTAGAGTTTCAGTATGGAAGAAAAGTTTTGGAGATGGGTGGTGGTGATGACTGCATAACAGTATAAAGGTGCTTAAGGTCACTCAACTGTGTACCTACAAATGATTAAAATACTACATTTTATGTTATGCATGTCTTACCACAGAAATAAACACATAGGTACACTCTGAATGCCACTTGCAGGTATGAGAAATGATCACGTCATTTTTTCTCTCTTGAGACTCCTCTCCATCCCACCTGACTGTGCCATAGCAGGAAGCTCAGCCTTCGCCCTGGTCTCCATTTCCACCACCCAGTAAGGATTGATTAAGTGGCATTGTGTGGCCACATGTGATTTACAAAAACAATGTTTCCTCCTGCCCATCGATACAGGTTTGTGGCTGCACAGTGAACAGGAACAATTCCATAAGGTTCCAGCTGGCCTTCCTCAAAAGGCAGAAGAAACATGTCTAAGGTCTCGCTAATCTTTTGTTGTTTCAAGCGAATGCTTTCTCTAAAGGACAATTTCATTTCTGGGATCTATTAAGAAGAACAGAATGAATGTTACAGAACTAGCCGACAGAGAGAGAGAGAGAGAGAGAGAGAGAGAGAGAGAGAGAGAGAGAGAGAGAGAGAAGCAAATATTGCCGACTTGCAGAAATCCCCTCGACTCGACTACCCCCTTTATACCAAAGGAGTCATATCTTTATCCCATAATAAATGCAAACTTGGAAAGGCTCACAAGCCTGCCTGCTCCTTCAGCTAATGACAGCCTCAATTATGGGGCCTAATCCTGCATTCCTGACACGCCCTTCGTCCCTGCTTAACTTCCGGGGGAGTGCAGGGTCCTCCACCCAGGCCCTGCCGTGGAGACATTAGTTATGCAGGAGCAGCGCCTGGGGCATGCTAGCAAATTTAAGGGTCTGTTCACATAACTACATACACTTGGAAGCCTGGAATCCTCACACTTTGACTCTTCACCTTATACTGAAATAAAAAGCCATAGTAACTCCATTAAAAAATATAAAATTCCCCTACAGGAAATGAATACTAGTTTGCTTCCAATTTACATTGGTTTTAGGTTTCTCCTTCCCCACCCCCTTTTTACTTTTAATATTCGTCTCCAATTCTATGGAAAATATTTTCTATAAGAAAAAAAGCCAACACACTCCTCACGCTGGTTCTCTGCGTTTTATTTACTAAGCTGGGCGAAACATCTTTGATTTGATGACTCTCACTCTGCAGTAAGTCAGGGGGAATTCCTTACAAATTCACCAATAGGCTGTTCTCTTTAAGTCACCCTAGGAGGATGCCTAATGACCTCTGGCTTATTGAGAACCGGCCTTGTTTTATATAAACTAATCATCTAGCCAGCTATATTAATAACGAGACCATAACTCATTTTCATCCTGGGCACACACTGCACACTATCAGTCTCCTAATTAATCCCAGGCAATTCTGGGGGCAGGTATTATTAGTTCCAACTTTCCTCACTGCCCCTCAAACCCAAGACTCTGCAAACAGAGGGTCATGCCCCTGAGTCCCAGCCCAAGTCCACTCCCCCCAGGCACCCTCACTGTAGACTGGGGAAGCTCTGGCAACCAGCACACCTCTGCTGATCTCTGAGGTAGAGGGGCTTCCTCAGGGACAAAGAGCTTGGGGTCAGCAGACATCCAGCCAGCCTGCTTAATGGACAAAGTTAACAGCAGCTTCCCCAGAGGCAAAAAGTAAACGAGAAGCCTTGATACACCGATTGTGAGACTGAGCCTTGTGCTGTAGGCAGCAGAGGATCTAGAACATTCACTCTTGAGCCCTGGCTCCAGGCCCTGGCTGGGCTACACAAAATTAAGGTCTGGGCTGAGTTTCCAAACCTCTCCCCAGAATCTTCCTGTCTCTCTCACACACAATAACATACTCTCCAAAATAGGAGACTCTGGTTCTCCAACAAAGGAACTTCCCCTGCTCTTTTTCCCTCCTGGTTAGCAGAATCTGGCAAGTGATAGCCATGAGCAGGCTACCTACTGTCATCTTCAAAAGAGGACCAGGCCGGGTATGGTGGTGTAGGCCTGCAATCTCAGTACTCAGGAGGCTGAGAAAGGAGGATCACAGATAGGTTCATGGCCAGCCTCAGCAACTTAGCAAAACCCTCAACAACTTAGCAAAACCCTGTTTCAAATAAAAAATAAAAAGGGCAGGGAGTGTAGCTCAGAGGTAGAATGCCCTTGGGTTCAATCCTCAGTACCAAAAACCAAAAAATAAAATAGAGGACCAGGTTCCCCAACTGCAGGGCCCTGGAGCACTGGTACCCCTTCCCTGTTGCGTGGTAAAGAGCACCAGGAAAGGGGTCAGCAGACTTGTGTCCATGTGCTTAACTTCCCAGCAACTAGATGGGTCATTTAACCTCCCAGTCTTGATTCTGTTACCACAGAGGAGACAACATAGTTGTATTGCACTTCCTCTGCAACCTGTTCCATTGGGCTCCTTTACCAGCATCTACTTCAATCAGCCAATCAGCATTGCGCAGCACTGGGGCCTTGACCAGCTTCTTTTCTCACTTTGCCCCCCCCTAATCTTGTTTAGCCCAATTGTGGCAGGTTGGAACTCTGTCCTCTTGCCCTGGGATCCTGTTTTAGGGTTTCTGTGCCCCTGCCAGCCATGCTGTGTCTCAGCTGCACCTGCAGCCCCAGGGTGGGGAGGAGGAACCGCCCTGAAGGCATGCCTGGGGTTCTGTAAGCCCCTATCACTAAGGTTCCTTGGAGGTGGTTTGGGGAAGCTGTGAGCAGCTTATTCTCCAGAGTCCCCCTTGCAAGTCATGCCCTCAGCAGGGATTTGCCTGAGATCATTCTCTTGCTGGACTTCTTCCTCTTTCCTCCTCTACCTCCCCACTCCCTTCCCACATCTCAGGGTGTTTCTGGTGACAACCTCCAAAAATAATACCCATGGTTTTAGTTACACCCATCCCAGACTTCTTCAAGCTTCAGTGTATTTCTCATTGGTGGTCCCAAGGTCAACTTTCCCAAAATGGGGCTTGTGGTCTACACACTTTCCTGATGCCTCAGCTCAGTGAATCCCATCCACTCCCCAGACACTTCACCAGCAAGAATCCTAGGAATTCCCCACAGCTCTTCTTTCTCCTCCAACCTCCCCTTCCCTCATACCACCTTGTCCTTATGACACACAACTACCTTTAAGCGCCTATCAATTTTAGCTCTTACATGTACCTAAATTCTGTAAAATTCCCTCCATCACCTTCTGTCACCACCCTGCCCAAGCCACCATTGATGCTTTTAGGAACATGCATAATTCCCTCTAAGAGGCTCACATCCTTCTTTTCCAGTTCCCAACATTGGTGTTTGTTCCAAAACACCAGTCTAATCCCATGGCCTCCCTACACACTGTTCAGTAGACCTTCACTGCTCCTAAGGGAAGCACAGAGCTCCCTGGGTGGCCACCAGGCCCTGCGTGGTGCCAGCCGCCCTGCCACAGGCGCTGGTCTCCTCTAGTCCTCGCCCCAGGAACTTCTCCTTCCCTCTCCACCTGGTTCATCGTTGCCCGGCTTTGTGTTCTGCTCAAGCATGGTTTCCTGAGGGTAACTCCCTCTTAGCTCCCTGCCTAGAACAAACTTTCCATTCCAGGTGCCGGGAACACCATGTATCTCCTCTCCTTCAACCTGCCCAAGCAGGAAGAAGTTTCAGTCAAATGATAACAAAAGGGCATTGGTGTGATCATGTGACTCAGAAACTCAAGTTCAAGTCCCAGGAGGCCAGGGGCCGTGTCTGGTTTTATACCACTTTACCCACGGTAGCACATGGGTGGCAGGCAGTCAGTGAACTTCACCACGTAGCTTAGGAGCTTCAAAAATCCAAAAACCATTGAAGAGGGTTTCAGGAGCATGTCCCTCAGCACAAGCAGGAGCAGGTCTTTTCTATTGCTGGGAATTTATGCTGCTGATCCGCCTCAGGTTCGTGTGACCTGGAAGATCAGAGGATTACATTATAAAACAGGGTGCTACCCTCTCTTAAGACATGAAACACATGGTAGGTGTCAATTCCAAAACATCATGCTGGTATTATCTTCTGCCTTAAAAAGGAAGATACAAACAAATTTTTAATCATTTTTTTTTTCAGTTAAATGGAAAAAGGGCACTTGTGGAGCAATCATAGAGGACTATACTAGCCAAGGTCTCAGCTTGACAGCATGATCTCATTTTATTCTTGCAGCAACTCTATAAGTATCATTAGACCCATTTTACAGATGAGGAAACTGAGAAACTAAATGTCTTACCCAAGATGATACAGCTAGTGAGTAGATGAGCAAGGCTTCCAATCCAGGCCCACCTGGGCACAAAGCCCGTATTTTTTATTTGTAAAACTCCATTTAAAGTTCTGCCTGTACAAACATCGAAAGGTTCCTTTACTTGAAAAAATATGTTCACTTGTGAATGTCTGTATTCCCAAGTGAAATATAATTGCTTCTGCTTCATTTGTCTGTGAAAATCACCACCAAAGTGTTTCTCCTGATCCAGGAGATACTGTCTTTTCAAACAGTGTGATTCAAAGTAGAGAGCCCGAGTTTGTGATGGAGGAGGACCAGGTCGCATTTATTTTGCTTATGTTCTAAAACCAGTACGTGCTCAATAAGCATTTGCAAAATGAAATCTGACTTTTTTCTCTTTGGACTATTATGTTAAGACAGAGTGTTAGAGGTTTCTGTTTCCATTTATTCTCCTTCTCAGCATTCAAATCATTTTCAAGACCAAGAGCTTGACTTGTCTTATGAAAATGAAATGATATATTTGGAAGCACAATAGTGAAGTTTTTTCTCTTTAATTGCTGTATGACTCAATCACAATATTAGAGTTTGGGAATGGTTTTCACCCCCCTCCCCCATCCACAGCATAGAACCTGCACAGCCCAAGGTAAACAACACACCTGACGTTGATTCTTCACCTGGGACCTAGTGGCAGGCCACAGACAGTGACCACTGACTCACATTCCCCAGGATGAGGGAGGCCCCACATTTAGAAAGAAAACAGAGAATGCTGTTCCAAGTTCCTCTTGGAATCAGTTTTGTATTTCTGTAAAAGCCATATGCTTTGTACTTTCTCTGTTTGCCAGGCTTGTCTTGCTAAAATTGGCCATGGTTTGAAAATTTTTTTATAATCTAGTCAGATGGAGGGGGGCAGGAGAAAAAATCAAATTCTCAGCCTTGAAAAAGGCTCTTGATAATACCATGTAGAACCAGGATTTACATGGCACTGTATGGTTTATACAGTAGTTTTATATGTTAACTTTAGGACTGAAGCTTGCTTCCTTCTTTCTAGAACATTCTTTCCCATATCTTCCCTCTTCCAGGTTCACGTCTCAACTTAATGTCTTCTTCCCTGGCCACCGATACCAACGTGCCTTTGCAAAACTGTGTTTTCCCAAAGCTCTCCTCACCTTCTGAAATGACTTTACTTTTCTGTTTACTTGTTTGGTATCTCTCTGCCCATAATAGAAAGTCATCCTGATGAGGGCAACAATCTGTTTTCATTACTTTCT
Organism: Graphiurus murinus; assembly: GCA_004027655.1. Taxonomy (NCBI): domain Eukaryota; kingdom Metazoa; phylum Chordata; class Mammalia; order Rodentia; family Gliridae; genus Graphiurus; species Graphiurus murinus. Next base: position 10,230 of record PVLC010020109.1, on the reverse strand, counting down.
CCTTGGGGCCTAAAACAGTGCCTGACACATTAAAAGCACTCACTGGTATCTGTTGTATTGGTAGATGAGTAAACGGCTTCATTGGAATGTCTTGCTTCTAAAAGATTCTTGAAGGTTTCAGAGATGAAGCACCTACACCTCTGTCATTAAAGCCCATAACTTGAACCACAGCCCAGAATCACACGACCTTATGAGAAGAAAAGTGAACTTTTATCCAAAACTTGGGTCAGACCTGGTATCCTTAAAAACAAGCACCCCATCAAGAATCATTAAATGCCAACACTTGGAGCATAAGACTTGATAAAACCCTGAATTGTGTGCCCAGAACCAGAGATGAAAACTCATCTATGAGACAAATTTAAAGGTGTGGCCTGTGGGTGGCTGCCCTCCCGCCCCCGCACACCACAGAATGGATCCACACTCACCCCTCCCCTCCTCCAGCTTGAGGCCTCGCTGGCCTCTGGGTCCCTCATTCCAGGAAGCTCTGGCCTGGCTCTAGACTTTAGGCAATTTTTCTGACATCCTAATTTCTTGATCACCTGTGCTGACACGATCCTGATTTCCTTCAATATGTCTTTTTTCTACTCCTGGGAAATTTATGTCTGCTCTGACATATGTCCCCATCTTCTTTCATGAGAAGAGAGGCAAGGAGGGGGGCAGAAGTCTTTTAATATTTTTTTTTTTAGCAATGTCTTCATGTTCTGTCAATAAATTACCTCTGCCAGCTTTTAGAGACCCTATTGGCTCTTGTCTGACCTCTTATGCCTTTTGTACTAGAAAAATGCCTTATTATTTATCTCAGCCTCTCTCGCAATCTTCTTTCCATCCTTCACCTTTGCTTTCCTTATCATGCTTTTGCACTTTCTTAACTTTGTACTATAATTTCTCTAGCTGAATCGCTGTTTGATTTTTTATTTTTTTCTTACTTTCTCACTTTCCTAGTTTTGATTATTTCCCCTACCACTACAACCTCCTTTTTAGAGCTATTTGTCTGGCCTATTTTCCACACTTCGTGTATTTGTTGCTAGGTAGCATGCATTTTCTTTGGGCAGTTTCTATTCATTTCCCTCTGATTATGCTTTGCCATTGGAAGCTGCTCTTCCCAGTCTCCCAGTGCCCTTGGATTTTCTTGGTGGAACTACTTTTGCTCTCTCCTGGGAACATGCATCTTGCATGTCCTTCCAAGAGGGGTCTTAATGCTTGCTGAGCCTTACTTGGTGTGTACATTAGTTTGCTAGGATTTTTCTAACAAAATGTCACAGTTGGGGTAGCTTCAACTACAGCAATGTATTCGCTCTCATAGTTCTGGAGTTTGGAAATCCAAGATCAAAGTGTCAGCAGGGTTGCCTCTGAGGTCTCCCTCCTGGGCTTACAGATGGCCGCTTTCTTCACGTGGTCTTTATGTGAGCACATTCCTACTCTCTCTTATTGGGTTCAAGTTTCCTCTTCCAGGAAGGACACCAGTCTTACTGGATGAGGGTTAACCCTAGGGGTCTCATTTGTAACTTGATCCCTCTTTAAAGGCCCTATCTTCAAATAAATAACATTCTGAGATGTGAGTATTTAGGGCTGCAACATACAAATTGGTGGGTGGGGGGGCAGGGGGGAGTACAATTCAGCCTATACCAGGATGTGCTGTACCTCTGACATTGGACTGCAGGTTAGGAGGAAACTAGGTGCCCCAATTTACGTATCACCAAGTTTCCACAAGTCAAACTGCCTGGGACACAAGTGGAACAATGTATGGGTGTTCCAGGGACACTAGCAGCCCTCAACCCCTTCTAAGTACTTCTTTAGGTAGTTCAGTGAATCACAAAGGATAAAACCCTTGCTCCCACTAACAAGACTCTCAGATGTGAACAGTGTCCTGCTGGGCTCCTTCGCCCATGTCCACCTTCTGGATGACTGTGTCCACTGGGCACTGCAGCCACTTCTGTTGGGTGTTGCCACATGGACTGAATCTACCACCTGGTGTTGCCAGACACCTGCCCTGCCATGGCCCAGATGTGGTTGTCAGTACCTCCAACTCATAATGTGGGTAGTAGCCTTCTTCTCTTCCATATTAGGCTTTGCCCTCAGGTGACATGACAGCGTGGCCTTGTGCCACCTTTTATAGAGCTTTCAAAGAAGCCGAGTATTTCATTTTGGATTCCAGCTTCTCTGCCTTAGTACTCAGACAGGTGTCCCTGCAGCTTGGGCCATGTGTACTGAGACACTACTGCCACAGAGGCAACATAAGACTGCCTACCCATCTTGCATTACAGGGACCCCGCCAGGGCACCTTAGTACCTCCTGCAAGAAAGCTTTGAATGAACACATTCAATTATGTCTATCTGCTCTGGACTGAATGTTTGCCCCCCTCCTGCCTCCCAGCAGCAGATTTACATGTTGAAATCTTAACTCCCTCCCGACATGCTAGTCTTAGGAGGTGGGTAATCAGATCATGTGGGTGGAACCCTCATGAATGGGATTAGTGACTTTATTTTAAAAACAAAACAAAACAAAACAACACACACAAGAGAGCTTACTTATTCTCTTTCTGTTTTCTTCCTTGAGAAGATAAAATAAGATAGCCACTGCAAATCAGAAAGTGGACCCTCACCAGACACAGGATCTGCTAGCACCTTGATTTCCTCAGAATTGTGAGAAATTAATTTCTCTTGTTTAAGACATCCAATCTACGGTATTTTTGTTATAGCAGACAGAACTAAGATATTATCCCATAGTGATCACACTTTAGGACCCCATTGCATACATACAGATTTGGAACACAAGTAGGGCCCAGTTCTGACCTATTGTTATAGCCCAGTAGAATCTCTGTTCTCAGTTGTCAACTTAAACAGCATCTTGAGTATGTCTCTCTCCCATGCTGTAGATAATGGTAGCAAATGGAAACTCAAGAACAAGTGACGGCAGATTCAACACTCAGGATAATCAAAGTTTATCCAGCCTTACATGTGGCAGATGCTATGCTACTCTTTAAAATTGTGACGGTAAATATGATTAAGTGTGATTAAAGTATTTACTCTTGTTTTGGGATATAAATTCTGGTGAAAGAGATACCTGCATGAAGATATATTTTTAGCACACCATTTTTGTTATTATGGTAAAGGTCTGCACTACTGACAATGGGAACACCCAGGAGGAGGCAGTGGTCGACCAAGGACATTTATGGCATATGTCTGGTGTTTCCAGAGTGCTCACACGAGTAAGTGCAAAGTAATAAATATGCCAGTGCTCATCTCCCTATCCACACCCACTTGCACCTTGAAAGGTGACACTGTATACCATCTGGCCTTACCCCTTCAACCTCCAGGCAGTAACTCACCAATCAGGTATCATTGGGCTAATGCAGGTCAGCTGGCTTCTCTGTCCACTGAGAGATGGAGTCTAGTCTACCCACAGATGATGAGCTTTTGACCTGAAAGGTTATAGAGAATTGGTTCTGAAGTTGATGTCAGAGCAACCAGGACCACCTATATGCAAAGATATCAGATTCCCATGTCATGAGTAAACAGAGAAGGATGGACCTCAGCAAGATGGGACCCACTCCAAGCAGGTGCTGGGAAGATGAGTCCTTATGCCCATGTGGTTCATGATATCCTGGCTCCAGTCTCCATGGAGTCCAAAAGCACTTCTTTCCTCTCGTTTTTCTATAGGATTATCTGTTGTACTTCTGTAGTAATGCTCCTTTTAACTTCAGTTGGCTTAGCTAGACTTCTTTGCTTTGCAACCTGAGCTGTAATTACAACAATCTCACAGTTACCTGCCTGCAGCCTTTTGGTGGATTTTCCTTCTTGCTATGGCGAATGCCTGCTTAGTTAGTCTTCACCACCCATCTTACAATGCTACCTCCTCTCTAAGCATTCCCTTCAGGTCTCTGTTCACAATCGTTGTATTATAATGTGATTTAGCTATTATAAACACTCCACGCTGCAGACCACAAGATCCTCAAAGGCAGATCCCTCATACCCCAAAAGTGCTCAGTAAACGTTTGCAGAATTGCCTCAGTGGCTCTGAGTTGATCCTGGGAGCAGCATGCCAGTTGGCACACCACCCTATCTGCTGCTGGATCTTGCAGCCACTTGAGGGGTTCAAAGTTTATGCTGACTCTGCTAACTTACACATCGATTCTCAGTTCTGTTTTCTCAGTCCTCCTGGTGTCCGGAATTGCTTGCTTGCTGGGTCCCTCAGCTCTGTGCAAACTTTACTACCTTTGGATCAGTGACAATTCCAAAGTGACCCCCTGGGGCAGGGCACATGCTGTTTCCTGGGGTTCTAGAACTCTTTGCTGAGTTTTGGCTCCTCTTAATGGCATTGCACAGTTGCCCGGGGTCTGAGCTACCTGTGGGTCTGCTCATGACAGCATCCCCCACCTGATCCAGCCATCTGTTTATTTTGGCTGCATCTCCTTCTTTATGTTCCCTTTTCTGAGATACATTGCATGTAGTTACTTTCTTCAATCAGCCAGAAGCCCTTGCTACCTTGTCCATTGCAGAAAAAATTGTCTCTGACCCATAGCAGCTTTCGTATATGGGAGAGAACATCAGAGCTCAATTCCTTGGGAGAAACAACAACAAATCCTCATACTCTTATTTAAACAGTTTTCCTTTTATAGATTACAGTGCCCCTAGCCAACCCACCAGGCTTTCCTGCCAACTGACAGCAATATCCAAATTGCTGATTCATCCACCGTCAGCCTGTGGCACAGCATGGCTACAAGAGTTTCACAGCCTTGGAGTGTTCATGTACTCTTCTTCATAGGCACAGGGTTTTGCACCTCAGGTTTCTGCCAGTCCACCTGAGGTGCTATCCTCAGCACCAGTAGATGTGATGGCATGGAGCACATGTGTTAAATGACCAGGGGCGGGTCACCATGATCTTTCTGACCTCTGCTTTCAGAATCCACCCCGATAATTTCAAGGTGCACTCTGTTGCCTCTGTCTGAACCCCACCTCTCATGTAACTAAGCACTGCCTTTTTCTAAATTCTGTGCCCTTTGTCTTTCTTGGTCTGGACATGGAATCAGAACTTCTGGCTAAAATATCACCTGCTGGTTTCACATGCCCAGGCTCTTTCTGGTCCCTGTGGTTGATGAGTGCAGGTGTCTGGCTGGGTACCAATCCACTCAGAATACTCACCTCCAGGAAGCTTCTCCTCACTTGAGATTAAAGAGGCAGCACTCTGTTCCAGGCAATGTCTTGAGCTGGTCCTCTGGCCTCTTATTGTGGGGCAGGGCATGGAGTGAGATATGGAGATAGCACCCAGCCAGGGCTGAGAGTATGAGCCATTAGCAGGACAGGGCATGTGCCTGCCTTGACCTATTCCTCTCGGCTTCTATCTTCATTAGGAGATCTCAGCCCATCAAAATATCCATTAAGAAGATGCAGTAATCTGGGGACAAAATGACAATGTTTAAACCAACTTATCAGAAAAATCAGCTAGAAGTTGTTTGCATCTGGCCATAAATGGTCCCCGAAGCTGTTTTTCTAAAATGAGAACCCAATTTTGCGATTGGGGCAACCTAAAGGTATGTGTAATAAAAGAGAATGAGCACTTAGCACAGGGCTGGAAGCCTCAATTTCTAATGCTAGACTCATTTCTAACGATGCCACTTTGGGCAAATCATTCTATGTCTCTGGCTTCATTAGTGACCTCAGTGGGAGCAGTTTCAGTAGAAAAACTGACATCCTAATTGCCAAATCCATAGGCTAATTTCCATTCCTCATCCTCCTTGACAACTCCATCGCATCCAGCACTCCTGACTGCTCTTTCTTTCTCAAAACTGTCTCTGCTCTTAGCTCCTGGGATCCAGCCTCTGGGAATCCTCCCACTCCTTGCCCCACCTTCCCCACCCTCCTTCTCCACCCCCTCCTGCTGTCTGCTACTGGCCCTCCATTGCTGTGGTGCTGGTCCAAAGAATTTCCCCCACACTCCTCTTCTCACACATCCAATTCACAAGTGGTACCATCTGGTCCATGGCTCCAGCTGCCATCTCTTTGCTGGTAACTGCCATCTCTACTTCACAACTCTCTAAACTCTCCCTTGAAGGTCAGTCCACCTTCCTGACTACTCACAAGATGCCCTGTCCAGTTCTCTGTGGGGTATCTTAAACTTGGCCTTAGGGTTAAACTCTTTCATGTTCCTTTCTCCCTAATAAGACTCTGTTGCCAAGTCTACTGAGAGATGTTTCTCATATGGCTGTGGGCACTGTGAGGTCTGGCCATGAGGTCATGCCCAAAGAAGACCAAGAAAAAAAGAACAAAGAAAGAGAAAAGCCCCCTGACCATTGCCCTGCACCAAGATGACCTGGCCACTGGCACACCAACCAATGGCTTACACGACTACTCCTGCACCCTCTCCTTCCTTGCCCCATAAAAAGTTTCTAGCCTGTAAGGAGGTGGGCTTTCTGACTCTGGTGGGCTCTCTCCCCAGTCAGATGCCTCCTTCCAGGTTTTATTCCTAAATAAAGCCTGTTCCCTGCTGCCAGGCTGTGTTTTCTTTGCCCCCATGTACCCCAACACATACCACTGCTGTGGTTCTGTCTCCTGATTGAGGTCTGTCTCCTGATCTTTCCACTAGTACCTGAAGTAGCTAAGAAGAGATGCCCCTGACATTAACAGAGATCTGAGCTTGCCATGGCTTAACCAGAGCTTTTATTTTCCTCGCCTCATAAGAAATCCCTCTGTAAGAAGTGTCAAAATCAATATGGCAGCCACACAATGCTTCCAGGGATCCCCTATTCCTTCTACCTTTCCTTGGCATGTGGCTATTGTTTGTGTTTGTCACCTCATGGTCACAGAATGGTTGCTCCTCTCTCACGTCCATATACCAGGCAGGAAGAAGGGGAAGGGAAAAGGGCAAAAGTAAATTCCTCCTGAGCCTGATCCCTTTCCACGAGCTCTCCCGAAGCCCCATCCAGTGGAATGTCACTCTCACTTACACGTCACTGGCCATAACTGTGTCATGTGACCCCTCTTTCTGCAAGGAAGGCTGGGAGTGATGGAATGTTTGTTCTGTTTTCTTTCTTAAACAGAGCACATTGCCTCCATGCGTAAAACTGAAGTTCTTTTAGAAAAGAGAAAAGAAGAACTGATATGGTATAAGCAAACAATTGAGTCTGCCATAGCCTGGTCTTGGTCTCCATGGTTCTGTGTGGCTGCCTAGGGCCCATGCTACCTTTGTGTAGGTGGCTCATGATTCCTGAAGCTGAAGGAGAGCACAAATCCCTGAACGCATGCTTCCCCACTTCCCACACCCTCTGAAAAGCACTGGATCTTCCTCTTTATTGTTATTTCCTATCCTATTCCCTTGAGTCAAGTGTCCTTGGGTAGAATGTCCACCCTTAAGTGTGGCAGCCTGGCTCCTATTTCTCTTCAAGTCACTCCATTTCTATAAGTTTTCTGTGCAGTTGCTCCAGAAGCTGACTCAGAACCTTCTCCACAGACTTAGGAGACCCTCTTTTCCCTTGTACAGACAACCTGAGCATAAGGGTCCCCAGACTGCTCTTTGTGGAAGATAAGGTCCCCAGGCCTGAGGCATGTATGCTTATTGAGTTAAACCAGAACTTTGCATCGTGGTAAGGAGCATTTGCCAAGCTTCTAATAAAGCTAGTGCTATATTTTTCATAGAGCCAGTAATTCTTGTGCCTAAACAGTGCTGTGCTGATTAGTATAGGACCAGCTCTCTGGAAGAAGGGGTGCCTGGGGAGGGGAAGCTCTGGTTTGTGGGGTTTGTTGGTTTCTGTGGTGTAAGTACTCCCACCATGGCCAATATGAGGCAAGGAAACACAAAGTAGCAAAGAGTTCAGCAGGACTGGCTCTTGACAGCCAATTAAAGCCAGCTCCCGAACAACAGCAGACCTCAGGAGGGCAGGAAGGTATGTGGTTGCATCTGAAGACCAAAATCACATGCAAAGCTAAGCAGCCACCCCTCAGTCATGTTGTCTTTCAACATCTTCCACCCTCATCAAAATGGATCTCTCTTTTCCTTGAGTTCACACAGCTCCTTGGTAATTCTTCTCTCACAGAGTGGTATTTTTGTTTTGTTTTGATACTGGGGATTGAACCCAGGAGCATTCAACCTCCAAGGTACACCCCTAGACCTTTCTAATTTTTGTTTTTAAACAGGATCTCACTAGTTTTCTGGGAGTCTCCCTATGGCTAGCCTCAAACCTGCAATCCTCCTGCCTCAGCCTCCCAAGTACTGGAATTAAAAGCATGCGGCACAACCTCACAGAATGTTTTTAAATTTTTTTCTTTTGTGCAGGAAAGTTTACTGTTCCACAGTAAACAATTCCCTCAATCATTTACTTCCCAAACAGGTACTGAGGGCCTTTCAGGAGCAGTACCTCCAAGGCCTTCAGGAGCCGATCCCCATTGGATCCCCTTCTCACTGAAGAGGCTGCCACACCTGCAGTCACCACCAGGAGTCACTCTTTAGCAACTTCCCTAAGAGGCAGCACACAGTAGGGCTAAACGCTCACTGCTGGAATGCATGAAGGAGAGAAAGAAATGATGTTTTCTGTACCCTTGCTTTGCCTATCTCATCATTTGGGGCTCAATTTACTTTTTAAATTTTTTTTTATTAATTGGTGCATTGTAATCACACATCTTTGTTAGTTACAAGCTAATGAAGGCATATATGCAAACATTTCTCATTGAACCCCTTCCCCAATTCCCACCCCACTCCCTCGCCCACCCTCCCTCTCAAGTTCAGTTTAGTGATTGACTTTGATATATTTGTGAAAGTACATCATGTGCATTAGGGTGCCCCCTATCCTCCCCTTCAGTTAAGTCAACTTCTTTGCTTATCTAGGGTTTCACCTTTTTCATCTGAAGACCCTCTTACGCCCCATCTTCTCCCTAGCATCCGCATATTAGGTAGAACATATGCTTTTTTACTCTTTGTGACTGACTAATCTTACTTAACATAATATTTTCCAGTTGCATCCATTTCCCTGCAAATAACATGATTTTGTTCTTCTTTATGGCTGAGTAAAATTCCATCGTGTACATATCCCATAGTTTTGTAATCCATTCATCTGTCGATGGACATCTTGGCTGTTTCCATAGTTTGGCAATTGTGAATTGTGCAGCTATAAACATAGATACACATGTGTCGGTCTGATAATTTGGTTTCCATTCTTTTGGGTGGATAACCCAGAAGTGGTATTGCTGGATCATATGGTAGGTTCATTCCCATTCATCTGAGGATCTTCCATACTGTTTTCCAAAGTGGTTGCACTAATTTGCAATCCCACCAACAATGGATTAGGGTTCCCACTTCTCCACACCCTTGCCAGCATTTGTTGTTGTTCGTGTTTTTTATGATTGCCATTCTGATTGGAGTTAGGTGAAATTTCAAGGTAGTTTTGATTTGCATCTCTCTGATTGCTAGTGATGTTGAACATTTCCTCATACATTTATTGGCCATTTGTATTTCTTCTTTTGTGAGGTGTTGGGGCTCAATTTAAATGTCACCTCTTCTGGGAATCCTTTCTGGGCCACTACCAACAAGAAATGTGGGTCAAATGCCCCTTCTTTGGGATTTCATAAGCCTTTATAACCAGTAGAACTTTCCCCCTATAAACCTACAATTCATTTTTGACAAGATTGCTTGATAGACCAAGAGCTTCATGAAGCCACATGTCTGGTCTGCAGATGTGTGTGTGTGTGTGTGTGTGTGTGTGTGTGTGTGTGTGTGTGTGTGTGTTGGGGCGGGGGTTCCCTGTCACTGGGTATTCCCTTTCGTATTCTGAACACCTGGCACTGTGCCTAAACAAAGGAGGTGCTTAATAAATTCTTACAGTGTATGCGATCAAGCAGAATATGTAATACTTGAACATATTTCCAAGGGAGGTTTAGTTTAATTTCTTTTTTTCCTCCCCCCTTTTATTGCTATTATTACAATTGTTTTTTACACAAAATTTTTGTTTTCAATATTACAGTACCAAAAGAAGGAGAAAAATGGGGGTGGGGGAGATGTTGGTGAATCACAGCTTCCAGCTGGTTATCATTATTTCAATTTTGGCTTTATCTTTGTGGGCAACCGAAGCCTATGATTTCAGCTATCTCTAGCCAAGCGAGGGGGCCTGGTGCCCGCCCAACCACTTATATTTCCAGAATGCACTTTGCTGTGTCAATACACATTACCTGTCACATTGCCACGAGTCGGAGGAGTTTGATCTCTGCTGTTAGATTGTTGTCATGTGTCAAATCGCACAGCCCA
>PVLC010020108.1:18407-29760 GCA_004027655.1 Graphiurus murinus | reverse complement strand
TTTTTTTTTGCGGTACTAGGGATTAAACTCAGGGGCATTCTACCTCCGAGCTACACCCCTAGCCCTATTTTTTATTCTTTATTTTGAAACTGAGTCTCACTAAGTTGTAGAGTGCCTCACTAGGTAGCTGAGGCTGGCTGCGAACCCGGATCCTCCGGTCTCAGCCTCCCGAATGCTGGGATTACAAGCGTGCGCCACCACGCCAGGCAGGTGTTTCTCTTTATGCAGCAAAAAAAAAAAAAACCACCTGGCCTTAGGAAACAGAGCTGCCTGTATATGTGAGAAGGGAGGTGTGGGTGATTCTCTGCGGCACACATTGGTACCCACCGATACTCCGGGTAGCTCAAGGCACCTACTCTCAGCCAGTTAGCATGCCCAGTGCAGGTTTAATACAGATGAACCAACACTCAGTGAACAGCTGGGAACTTGGTCCTCTCTGTGACAGGCACTGTACTGAGCTCCAGGGACACAGCAAGGATGCATAGACACATTTCAAGACACAGGATACTTGTGGGCCCAACTGGAACTTCCACACAACAAACGACAAAATCATGGCTTTCGTTCTTTCTAAAAAAGCAATTTGCAAGCTGGGTATGGAGTTGCACACCTGTTATCCCAGCACTTAGCAGGCTGTGACAGGAGGATCGTAGGTTAGAGAATGACCTCAGCAAGGTAGCAAGACTCTCAGCAACCTAGTGAGACCCTGTTTCAAAGAAAATAATGAAAGGGGCTGGAGTTATAGCTTAGAGGAAGAACTCCCCTGGAGTCGATCTCTAGAACCACACACACACACAAAAAAAAATGTTTTTAAAAATTTTGAGGAATGTGGTGGCATATGCCTATAATCCCAGCTACTCAGGAGACTGAGGCAAGAGGGTTGCATTTTTTAGGCCAATCTGGGCAACTTAGTGAGGCCCTGTCTCAAAATAAATAATGAAAAGAACTAGGGATGTAACTCAGTGGTAGAGTGCTTGGTGAGTGTGAGTCTCTGAAGTTCAATTGAAACAAAGAAAAAGAAGGAAGGGAAGAAGGAAGGGAGGGAGGGAGGGAGGAGGGAGGAAGGAAGTGAAGGAGGGAGGGAGGAAGATTGGTTTGGAGCAGATCAAACAACAACAAAATAAGTTCTAGAAATTCCAGAAAGTTCTAAAATACTTTCACTGAAAACTGGATAAAGGATATTTTGAGCCAAGTCCTCAGGTATATCACTGTGAGAGACAAATTACCAGTAATCCAGTTAAATTTTAAATAGCATTATCTAAATGAAAAATACAAAAGTGTGAGATATCCCAGCCGGCATAGCTCCAATTTCCTGCCCGGGTGCTAAGAAAGGAATGGGCTGTTTAATGTCATCTTGATAACATTTTTATAGGTTCATGTTGGCCCATCAGATTGCAATTTGTCACCTGCTATCTGACAATTTCTAATTCTTCATCACTTCACAATGTAGAATAATAGTCGCGGAATTGCAGGCCTTTTTTAATAATGGAAAAGATAGAGTGGGAAAGGGGGCTTTATTTCTACCATGTTTTTTTCCCCTGGTTAGAATAAGAATGGTTGTCAATAATTCAAACACAATATGGTTTGGAGCTCATTTGGCTTTTTCTGCTGAATTAATTTGTGCAAGATAACACAAAGTGAATAAGAAATCCACCCCCCTCCCCATCTCTCCCATCCTTCCCCAAAAGTTGGTGGCTGGGATGGTAATGTTAAGACATGTATGTAGATATTTGGTGTAAGCACATGTGTATCAGAGGTAAAGGGTCCTGGCTTCTAATCTAAGCTCATAGGCTAAAAGCATTCTGACTTTGGGTGACCACCCGATCTCTCTTCACAGGGTTCACAAGGTTGCTGACAGTGCCTCTACATTGCTGAAGCTCTCCTCAAACTTGAGATCCTCCTGTCTCAGCTGCCCAAATACTGGGATTATAGGTGGGTGCCACCAAGCCTGGCATACACTCACTCTTTTGAAGAATTCATTGGGAATAATACAATGAATAACACACACACACACACACACACACACACACACACACACACACATACACACACACAACTACAATTTACATTTCCATACCAGAGCTCTCTTCCAAATGACAAATTCTTATTTGCATACACCTGCCTTCTCAACATCTCTTCTTAGAAGTCTTGTATCTCAGACGCAACACAGCCAAGACTGAAGGCTTGATCTTCCTCGCAAATCCTTCTCCATCCACTCAAGGATGATACCTTCCTTTTAACTGCTTAGAATGAAATCCTTGAAAGCACCCTCCATTTCTGTCTTCTCTAAGCACCCCGCATGTCAGCCACCAGGAAATCGTACCTACCCCGCCATTTTGTCAGTGTAAAACTCATCAGAATGAGGGCCATGTAGCTCTCAACAGAAGTAGTACATTCCAAAGAAACTATACACAGCATGTTTGGCTGCTGGGCTAACTTAACCGGCAGCTGCTCCATTGCATCATTTATCTTGTGTTTAGTGGCTTCAGTTGTTGTGAAGATGATCTTTGCCAGTGTGAATGCTTGGCCATCGTGTGTCTGTTTTGACAGAGGAAAGGATTCATGCATCTGTTTCCCCTCCAGCCCTTGCAGGTGGAGGAAGAAGGAGATGGACTGCAGAGGGGCTCTGATTGGCTCCCTGGCCCTTGTGACCCCGGTGGTGTTACCAATGACACAGACATGAGAGATACCAGCGAAGGGATGGGGATCATGCCTTTGTTATTTTCTTCTGAAATGTCATCTCCTAATTGCTTTTGGCCAAGGACCAAGGATATTCCCCTAGTAACAGTTGATTATTTGGTGGGAGAATCAGAAGGGTAGATGAATCCTTTGAGGTATTCCAAATGTAACCATTAATGGGTGAAACTTGCAAACAACCGACCCAATTATTATATCTAGTAGCTTTCAGAAAATAGGAAATGTTTTACCTACATGTCTATATGATTTCCTTTGGTTCTCAGACCAATTGTAAGATAAAGGGAAAGAATCTCTTACTATTTTCATATCGGGCAGGATTTGTTTCCTCTGTTTTATATTTTCTTTTTCTTTAGCATACATAGCCTCTAATATAACAATCTTTGTTCATTGGATATGCATTGCAAATTTTCTCTCTTCCACTAAAACTAGAGTAGAAATCTTTATTTCACTCACTAACCCAAAATATCCAGAATAGTTCCTCGCACATAGTAGGCACTCAATAAATTTTTTCTGAGTGAACAAATGTGAATGTATCTACCAAGTGCATATCAAACTCGATATCATCACAGCACCCCAAGATGGCAACATCCTCTCCATCACTGTTCTGCTGTTCCCTCTGTATGCCATTCTTTTCCAGGACATGACAAGTCCTTCTTAATATCCAAACCTCAGTTAGTGTTTGCTGCCCCTGAAGACCTGATAAAATCAATTATTCATCAGAAAATGAAAGCTTTCAATGCATCTTTTCTATCTATCATCTATATCAGGAAGCTCAGAGCTAGATGTATTGCTCAATTTAATTATCAATTCATCCCTTCTCTTTATTTCTGCTGATGTTTCTTTATTCAATGTGCCTGTGTGCTGCCTGGATCATAACTCATTCTTAATTTTAAAAAAAAGCAAGTATAAAGCGGGGAGTGATAACATACACCTGTAATTCCAGTACTTGGAGGCTGAGACAGGAGGATCTCAAGTTGGAGCACAATCTCAGCAACTTAACAAGACCTGTTTCAAAACAAGAAGTAAAAAGGGTTAGGGGAGTAGCTCAGAGGTAGAATACTCCTGGGTTCTATTTCAAGAAAGAAAAAAGGGAGGGAGGGAGGGAGGGAGGGAGGGAGGAAGGAAGGAAGGAAGGAAGGGAAGGAGGGAGGGAGGGAGGGAAAGAGTAGACAGAAGGGGAGGGGAAAGAGGGAGGAAGGAAAGAAAGAGTAGGTATAGATGGGAAAACTAAATTTAGATGAAATGAAAAATAAGATATTCCCAAAGAATTCTCTTTATACTAGATCATGATGCTCAAATCATAATCCTAAAGAAAGGTCACAGCTGGCTGAATGCATAGTATCAGACACACCATCATGCTCCATTTTATAATGCCTAACCCACTTCTCCAATTCATGAGCCTTTCCTGGTTCCTGAAAGTACTGGAGTTTTAAACCACTGGCTAGCTGTCAGAACATGTGAGACTCAATAGCACAGGCCTGGAGGAGCTGGGCTAGGACATCTCTTCAGGCTCAAGGGAACATGAGTGAACAGAGAGCTTAGCCTGTGATCACTACAGTAACTCTCCAAGATTTTTTTGTGCGTGTATTGGAGGTTGAACCCAAATGCATTCTACTTCCAATCTATTCCACCAGCCGTATTTTATTTTCTATTTTGAAATGAAGGAGGTCTTATTAAGTTGCTGAGCAACCTCATCAAGTTGCTGAGGCTGTTTGCAAACCTGTTATCCTCCGGTCTCAGCCTCCCAAGTACAGAAATTACAGGCAAGATTATAAGCATGTGTCACCATGCCTGACTTCGGAGATCTTAAAAAGCCATGGCGTGTGCTCCTCTCTGTCTCCCTACCCTGCCATGCATCCTGACTGCTAGAATGTTTACACCCTTGGATGCATCCCTGGATGCAGGTGCCCCAAAGTAGACACTCCTCTTCAAAAGATGCAGCCTGGCATGATGTGCACCTGGGTGCTCTTGCAAAGCAAAGCTCTGACAAAGGCTGGTACTCTGGCTCCTTTCTCCCTCTTTTGTTATGCAGATGAGGCTCTTTTTATTTTTGGTGTTTCCTTAAATCCTGAGTGTTTTAATAGTTGTGAAAGCTTCACTGAACTCGAGGAAAGCTTAAGATCTGAGATGTGAAATCAGCTCGGCGGTAATATCTAGCAGAAATGAGGGTCTCCTCCTCGGCTTTCCTTTCCCTCCTTCATAATGAAAAGCTGATTTTTATTTATTTTTTTTTGGGGGGGGGGTTTGGCGGTACTGGGGATTGAACTCAGGGGCATTCTACCTCCGAGCTATACCCCCAGCCCTATTTTTTTTTCTTTATTTTGAAACCGAGTCTCACTAAGTTGTGGAGTGCCTCACTAGGTAGCTGAGGCTGGCCGCGAACCCGGATCCTCCGGTCTCAGCCTCCCGAATGCTGGGATTACAAGCGTGCGCCAGTCACATGACTCTCAGGTGAGGAGCTTTGCAGTGGTCCAGGGTGATTTGCCATTAATTAATGCACCATCATTTCCACCTGCCTCTGTTTAGCAATAAGAGATGGTTGAATGCCAGCGCCAAGAAGGGGCTGGGGGTTGGAGGCATAGAAGAACATCAGCTGTTGGTATTTTTCAGAGTGGGAAGTATTCTTCCCTTGGAAAATCATGAAGATGCAAAAAGTTGTCTGCAATTTCTGTGCATCTCACAGGATGCCTGTGACCCTACTCTCTGCTGCTCTGATCTGGGCTTCTCAGGACCTTTGATTAAGACATATCAGGATTCGTATTTTGGTTCCTTTCTTATGGAGGCATTTTTTTTAACATTATATGCTAGCCAGGTGTGGGAAACACATGCTTATAATCCCAGTACTTGGGAGGCTAAGACAGGAGGATCACAGGTTGGAGACCAACCTCAGCATTTTAGTGAGACCCTCAGCAACTTAGTGAGGCTCTCAGCAACTTAGTGAGGCTCTCAGAAACTTAGTGGGACCCTATTTCAAAATAAAATCAGGCCGGGCGTGGTGGCGCACGCTTGTAATCCTAGCATTCGGGAGGCTGAGACCGGAGGATCCGGGTTCGAGGCCAGCCTCAGCTACATAGTGAGGCACTCCACAACTTAGCGACACCCGGTTTCAAAATAAAGAATAAAAAATAGGGCTGGGGGTGTAGCTCGGAGGTAGAATGCCCCTGAGTTCAATCCCCAGTACCAAAAAAAAAATAAAAAAATAAAAAAAATAAAATCAGGATGGAGGTGTAGCTCAGAGGTAGCATGTGCCTGGGTTTAATCTCCAGTACCCTCCCACAAAATTATATGCTAATTTCCCTCTAAAACTTGTTTTAGAGTTTCTAATAGTCATTAGATAGAGACTGTAACATTTGCCTTTGTAACCGTTTGGTGTGTGCAGTTCAGTACGGTTACACACATTCACACTGTCATGCAATCATCACCACTGTCCATCTCCAGAAATTCTTCATCTTCCCCAAATGAAACTCTGCCTGTTAAGCAGTCCCTCACTATTCTCCTCTCTCCCTGCCCCGGATAACCACCATTCCTTCAGTCTCTATGAATTTGACTCTTGTAGGTACTTAATATGCATGGAATCATATAATACTTGTAATTCTGCATTTGTCTTACTTCACTTACTGTAATGTCCACAAGGTTTATTCTCATTGTAGCATGTATCTGAATTCTTTTTTAAGGATAAATAATATTCCTCTGCATGTGTGTGTGTGTGTGTGTGTGTGTGTGTGTGTACATTTGTCCCTTCACCCATAAATGGTATCAGTGGATATTTGTGTCATTTCTACCTTATGGACTTGGTGTCCAAATACCTCTTTGAATTTCAGTTTTTAATTATCTTTGTGTATATTCTGAAGTGGGATTACAGAAATATATGGTAATTATATATTTGTTTTTTATTTGTTTGTTTTGTTTTAGAAACTATCACACTCTTTTCTGCAGTGTTTCCTATTTCCATCAGCAATGCTCCAGGACTCCAGTATCCTCAGCAGTTCTCCATAGCCTCATCAATACTTGATTTTATTTTTTTATAGTCATCCTAATGGGTCTCGAGTGGTATTTCATTGTGCATCTCGCAGGATTTACATTTCCCTAGCGATTACTGATATTAAGCATCTATGTGCAAGTGCCCAGTTGTATGTCTTTTCTGAAGAAATGTCCATTTGTCAAATTGAGTTGTTTTTGTTGTTATTGTTGAGTTGTAGGAATTCTTTATATATTGTGGACATTAATCCCTTATAAAATACATTATTTACATCTATCCGCTTTCTCCCATTCTATAACTTGTGTTATCACTATTGATAGTAGTGTGTGTGTGTGTGTGTGTGTGTGTATGTGTGTTACTAAGAATTGAACCTAGTTGTGTTTTACCTCTGAGCTACCCCCCTACACTATTTTATTTTTTATTTTTATCTTGAATCACGGTCTCACTAGGTTGCTGAGGGCCTCACTAAGTGGCTGAGGCTAGGCTCAAACCTGCAATCCTCCTGCCTCAGCCTCCCAAATACTGGGATTACAGGCCTGTGCCACCACACCCAGCTGATAGTTTTTTTTTTAAGCACAAACATTTAATTTTGATGAAGTCCAACTTATCTATTGTTTATTTTGTTGCATGTGCTTTTACTTAAGAAATCTCGGACAAATCTAATCTTATGAAGAGCTGGATGGTTTTAGCTTTTACACTTAGGTCTTTAGTCCACTTTGACTCCATTATTAATGTGGTATAAGAGTCCAACTTCATTCTTTTGCATGTGAACATCCAACACTATGTGGTTTCCCCAACACTATTTACTGAAAAACAAAAACAAAAACAAAAACCTTCTTTCCCCTTGAATGGCCTTGGTTCCCATGTCAAAAATCACTGGGCCATAATCAGCCAGGTCATTTTAGAGCTTTAATATTGTAGCACACCGCATTGGAAAAATGCATGGGATTTATATTCAGAAAAACCTGGATTTGAATACCTATTCTGCTACCTATTAACTGGAAAAATTGGGGTAAATTCTTCTAAGTCCCTGAGATTAATTTTTTTCCTCTATAAAGTGGGCATGGTAAGGCCTGCTTCTTAGTTTTGTTGTAAAAATCATAAGAATTAAAATGCTTAGGACATGTTAAGTGTTCACTACATGATCACTACACTTGAAACTTTTCTAAGCTTTGGTTTCCGACCTGCAGGATGAGGAAATTAACACTTATTCCATAAAACCTAGTCCACTGTTAGTGAAGACAAGAAAGGAAAGAAGAACATCCGAAAAGAGGTCAGCTTTAAGACTGTTTGCTGCCAGATATGGGCATAGTGGTGAACACCTACAATTCCAGTACTTGGGAGGTCGAGACAGGAGGATCACAGGTTCGAAGTCAGCCTCAGCAACTTAGCAAGACCCTGTTCCCAAATAAAAAATACAATAGGCTTGGGAGTGTAGCTCAGAGGTAGAATTCTCCTAGATTTAGTCCCCAGCACCCCCCCCAACCACACATATACACACACAAATTTGCTATATGGGCATGAATAATTTGAATAAGAATATTGTTATATATCTTAGAAGACGAATTATAGTGTTTTGCCTCTTTGTTTGATGGATAAACATCAGTCTTAGCTCTATTCCATCCCTGAGATTCACCCCGTACTCTGTCCAAACTGAAAATTTCTATGCCCCATTGGCAAAGATTAAAATTCAGATATGCCTTGTCTCCATGTCACATGATAACAAAATGGGTTGTTTTGGGTTTTTTTTTTCCCATTTTGATTTGACTATGCAAAATAGTCTGCATTGATTGGCAAAACCATAATCTTCTTGTAAATTAAAAAGCAAATGGCAACACCCACGGGCCAATGGTGCAGAAAGATTGGCGCCCTCCTACACTGCTGACCGGGATCAAAACAATGAAGCCACATTGGAAGTCAGTTTGGCATTCTCTTACAAATTGGACAAATTCACCATATGACCCAGCAGCCCCATGCCTAGATCGCCATCTTAGAGGAAAAAGAAAAAAACTTCATCTTCACCCAAAAACCTATACAACAAATGTTAATGGCAGATTTATTCATAATTTACCCAAACTAGAAACAACCCAAATGTCTTTCAACTGGAGAACGAATAAACAAACTACAGTAAATCCATGAAATGGGATGCTACTCAACAATAAAAAAGAAGAGTAAATTGCTGACACGTGCAGCAACCGGGATGGATTTCAAATGCACGCATCTTGCCGAGAGAAAGAAGCCAGGCTCCAAAAGCCACCGAGGCATGATTTCATTTAGGAAGGCAGCCTGGGGAAAGGCAGAAATATAGGAATGGAGCATGGCTAATTGGTTTCTAGAGAAGCAAGTGGCAGAGTGGGTAGACTACAAGAAGCACAAGGGAAAGTGGGAGGTACTTGACTCAGATAGTGGTCACATGGTGGTAGGCATTTGGCATGACTCATGGGACCCTACTCCAGAGACAGATTTTGCTCTATGTAAATGATGCTTCCACTTAGAAAGGATGAAAAGAAAAAATCATCTTGTTTACTTTTTTTATTTGTGCTTTTATTAGTGCACTGTAGTCTCACATCATAATGCGGTTCAGAGTGATGGTGACATACATGCACACAGCACTTGGTGATCCCCGACCCCCGCTCCCTCCCCATCTCCATACATGATATACAGATTGGCATTGGTCTCTTGTTTACTTTCAAAAAGTAGTACCCCAAATATGGAGCTCATTCTAGACGTCCACCCCCCTCTATCTATATCATATCTATATCATTCCCACCTAGATGGTGCCTTTTTGCCCTAAGCCCAAGAGAACCTGTGTAACTATGAGGAAGACTCCATACTTTGGCGACACCATTCCTGGGGATGAATCTGCAAATAGTTCATCATGTTTGCAAGATGCCAGGACCCAATATTTCCTGAGGCGTAACTTATTAAACAGTTGCCCAATCTTGCGTGTCTGTGAACTCCAAAGTGTGACGGGTGACAGCGACTGTTACTATTTGTCAACCGTCCGCAGTGTCTTTACTTCGTTGTAAGTGTTGCGCCTTTCATTGTGAACGGCGGGCTAGGAGTATCTATAACTCTGATAACTCAATTTGCGTGGCTAGTAATGGCTTCCCCCAGCAGTTACCACCCCACAATAACCCTGCTGGGGATAAATATTTCATCAGGAATCCATTGTTACTTATTTATCACTTATAACATGTGTTCCAAAAGCATTACAGAATATTTATTAAACATTTATAGATAATTTTATGCTACTGGTAGCGTGTGATATAAATGCATTATTAATTCTCTTGAATTGTTGATGGATGGAGCTCAGAATAGAGCTGTGCCAACTATACCTTTTGCCAATAAAGCGAAAAGGGGGAAAAGGAAGAAGTTGACTGCACTAGAAACTTTGGGCGACAGGAGACTGTTCTTTTGGGGAGCTTACTTGTTTAGTGCAGTGGTGGGTTCCAGAACTCTTCTAGGCATTCAGCACAAACATATCCTGGTGAGGAGTATTGGAGAACTCTCTCTTCTTAAGGCAGCCACTTCTTAGTAGCTGCAGCTTTGAAAACTGCCTCCACACACACATTCACCCATCAGCTCAAATGCACATCAGGTGTTTGAGTGATCCGGGAACCAATTCCCCCCAAAGCAGCAGTTAGGATCAGGGCCATTCTTCCTCTGCATTTCCATCTTTGACCTCGATTTTCACCGCTGCTCCAATGTCTGGAGACCCAGCCCTGTTTCCTTTGTTAAGTACAGCTGTTTGAGTCATTTTTCCCAAGAGTAGCCCTTTCCCTGAAGGGAGGATGTTTTGTCTAATTGATTCTGCTTTTCGGATGCCCCTTCTCAGATCAGAGGATTTCTGCCTGGATGTTGTATATACTAGAAATGAGATTGTGTGTGTGTGTGTGTGTGTGTGTGTGTGTGTGTGTGTGTTTGTGTTCCTAGAGATGGAATCCAGGGGTATTCTACCACTGGGCTACACCCCCCAGCCCTATTTCATTTTTTTATTTTGAAATAGGATATCACTAAATTGCTGAGTGCCTTTCTAAGTTGGTGAGGCTGGCCTCAAGCTGGCAATCCTCCTGAGTCAGCCTCCCAAGTACTGGGATTACAGGCATGTGCCATTGTGCCCAGCTTTATTATTTCTGATGCTTCTTTATCTCTGTTGTGTTGAGAGATTCTTTGCTCCCATTTTACCTTGCAACTGCTCTTTAGTTAGCTATGAAGATTTATACCCATCAAGAGAAGAAGGGGAGTCCTGGTAAGGTTTCCAAGGTCTTAGGTCAGCACAAAGCAACCACATATATAACAAAACCAAATGAGCTGCCTAGATTTGCTCTCTGGGTTTTTTCTGGTTAATTTCTGATGCTGGCTAATATTGACATTAACTAAGCAATGTTGAAAAATAAAAATCGATAGGCTCAGCAAAGGTTTAAGTGGACAGACACACTTTGATAATGTTCACAGCCAGTCATATGCACGGCCATGGTTATACTCGGGCCAGATGGGAATCCTACTATTTGTGCTTAAGATTACTTTATCCCTTTAGAGCTTTTAAATGCTATGGCGGGAAGAGTGTAATGTCAATGTGATGTTTTAGATCACATCAAATTTAGACTGAGTTTTTTTGTTTGTTTTTTTTTTTTTTTTTTTTTTTTTTTTTTTTTTTTTTTTTTTTTTTTTTTTTTT
>PVLC010020108.1:0-18307 GCA_004027655.1 Graphiurus murinus | reverse complement strand
CCACCACGCCCGGCTAGACTGAGTTTTTAAGGATTCAAAAAAGACCACCTTCCTAGGTCCAGAGATCCTCAGATGGTATCTCCAGTTTCTTATCCGCCGATTGGATTGTATGTCCTGTCATCAGCAGGCCAAAGTCAGGATTCCTGAGGCCACGGGTATCATTGGTGCTAATGTCAAGAGAGTGGGGGGTTGGCCATTTCTCCTCTGGATTATATGCACAAAGAAAATAAAATTCTACATTGTAGAGATAGTTACCCTCCTGGGTTCATGGCAGTATAGTCCACAGTAGTCGAGATATGGAAATTACCAAAGTGTCTGTAGATAGATAAATGTGTAGAGAAATTGTGACTGACATACACACACACACACACACACACCTATATACACACATATATATAGGGAGAGAGAGACATTCACACACATGCATACATAAACGTATACACACACATCTACACACATACACACGTACACATATATATTTATGAATATTATTATTGAGCTTTAAAATGAGATTCTATCATTTGCCATAACATGGGTGAATCAGTGACATAAGTCAGTTTAAAAAATTAAAATACTACCAGATTTCACTTTGATTTTATTCTTTGATTTTGAAACAGGGTCTCACTAAGTTGCAGAGGGTCTCACTAAGTTGCCGAGGTTGGCCACAAACCTGGATCCTCCGGTCTCAGCCTCCCAAGTACTGGGATTACAAGCGAGCACCACCATGCCAGGCTTATATGTGGAATCTTAAAAAAAAAAAAAAGTCAAATACACAGAGATAGAGAATAAAAGAGTACTTGCAGGGTGTGGAAGGGAGGAAACAGAAGGATGCAGATCATAGAATACAAAGTAACAGAGAGCTAATGAGAGCAAATCTAGAGTCCCAAAGGGCAGCACAGGGACTGTACTTCCTATCATATGGTACTTGGGGTTTTTGCTAGAAGAGTCGTTTTTAGGTGCTCTATGTGAGATGGTGGATATGTTAATTTTCTTGGCTATAGAAACCATTTCACCTTACATGTGTACCAGAAGATCATGTTGAAGCCAGGAGTAGTGGTGCATACCTGTAATCCCAATACCCGGGAGGCTGAGACAAGAGGATCACAGGTTTGAGGCCAGAGGGTGATACTTTAGTGAGACCCTCTGTCCAAAAGAAAAATTAAAAGGGCTCATGGTATATTTCTCAGAGGTAGAAAACCCCTGGGTTTCATCCCTAGTACTACACACACACACACACACACACACACAATCATACTGTACTACATCTTTGATGTGTACAATAAATTTTTTAAAAGCAAAACATGAATATAGAAAGTTGATGAAATTGAGTTTGGTTTAGCCAGTGAATACCCACTCTATCTTAGGCATTGAAAATACAAAGACAAATAAGGAAGCCCTTTCCTCCCTAGGAATTGCTAATAGTTGAGTCTCCTGTGTGTTGCGGAAGCTTCCTCCAATGCACAATTGCGATTTCCAGCTCGAAAAGTACCATATCGTGCCGGGCAATCCACGCTAAGAAGAGACATTTGTCACTAAGCAGACACCGTTAATCTTTTCACAGACAATCCTTATATTCTGGACCCCTTCATGGCTTAGGATTTTATATAAATACACATATATATGCCTTGCTTATGTGGCATTTTATATCGAGGCCTTGGTCGTGGAGCCTCAAATTAATGAAGATTTGGTCGAGGAGGAGCCACTTAATTGCTTCTTCCTAGAACGTGGGGGTTGAGGGAAGACACAGACCTAACAAAACAAGCTATTCATGATACATCCCGCACCTCTTGCTGAATGACCAATACAATGATGGGTGTTATTTAGGTTTTTTTTTTTCTTCTTCTTTTTCTTCTTCCTAAATCAGTGCATGGTGCCAAGAACCTGGCATTTTCAAATACTCATTAGTGCTATTCTCTTGGGCTTAAGAGAGCAGTTATTAAAGAAGTCTTGAGAGATAGAGTGATAGCACGGTGGCTAACGATGACAGAAGTTCAGGTGTATCAACCCTCGTCACTTAGAGAGAAGCCGCATGGCTAAATTAGCTTTCAAAGTCTTACACCGAACATGTAAGGCCCACAAAATGTCATGTGGTATATTCTCGGGAGGTTAAATTTAGGGGGTTTTTTTTGGTTGTGTGTGTGTGTGTGTGTGTGTGTGTGTGTGTGTGTGTGTGTGTGTGTTCCCCCCCTTCCCCTCTGGCTCCCGCTGTCAATTTGAAAGAAAAGAAAATGTCAGCGGATGTGGAGTGGAGGGTAGGAGGCTGCCCGCGTGGAACCCACGGGCATTGACATTAAGCTGCCTCTCTGGAAATCCAGGCCCCGAGCAAGTGGTGTCAGCTTCCCCGGGTTTCCTGGGATTGCTCCTTAGGCCCCTGGCTGGCTCCAACGCAACATCAATTTGCTGCAGTTGACCTGGCCAGCCAGGGGTTTCCAATCACCCATTTGCCTTGATGCTAATTGAGTGCTTTTAGATGCAGCCGACAATTCTGCTGGGCTGGCATTGGAAAGAGCAAGGTAAGAAACTCATCAGACCCTGGGCCAGGAGCAGAGCAGAGCAAATGTACTGATTCCAGGGCCTGAGGATCTGGGACAAAGAAACTTAATTTCCAACCCTGTCATCCTGTGCAGACATCTCTAATAATGGAAAAGGTGAGATGTGAATTGAAGGAATTGGTGAAAAAGTTCTTAATCTCTCCTGTGTCTAGAAGTTGGGAATCTTGGCTATAGACCCTGCAAGAAGGAGAAGGTGAGATGTGAATTTAAGGAATTGGTGAAAATGTTCCTCATCTCGCCTGTGTCAGGAAGTTGGGAATCTTGGCTGTAGACCCTGCAAGAGGAGGAGCTAAATCTAGCCGCATGTGGTGGCGCAGACCTGTAATCCCAATACTTGGGAGGCTGAGACAGGAGGATTGCAGATTCTAGGACAACCTCAGCAACTTAGCAAGACTCTCAGCAACCTAGTGAGATCCTGTTTCAAAGTAAAAAATAAAATAAAGTGGGGCTGGGGATGTATCTCAGAGGTAGAATGCCTGCCGCTGGGTTCAATTCTCAGTACAATACACACCAAAAATAAATAAATAAATAAATAAAAATAAGAGAGAGAAGAGAAAAGGTAAGTTATATTCTTTGATCAATTATGATTGTGCTTGGCTGCATTTAACAGATAATCCAAAGGATAGGTAAACTTTTTTTTTTCCTTCCCTCATGTTAAAAATAAAACTTAGAGGTAGGCAGTTCAGGGTCTAGAGTGGCTTAGGAAAGCAGGTTTTTCATTTTACCACTTCATGTCCCAAGAGGGCTGCTGGAACTCCAGCCATCAAGCAGCAAGAAGAGAGAAGAGCAAAAAAAAGACCCACTTCCCAACCATATCACTTCTTTCTAAGACACTTTTTCATAAATCCTGCACAGTTTTGTTTCTATGTAATTCAAGAGAATGGAGCCCCATAGCCACATCTTGCTACAAAGACTGCTGGGTTAGTAGTGTCGTGGTTGAGTACTTAGCCACACTGCATATAATCAGTTTTTGGTACTAACAAGGGGAGGTTCCATGTTAGGCAAGGAACATAGAACGCAACACCTGTTATCTAGAATTGAGAGAGCCAGATCTTCAGATAATCTTAACAGACCATTTGGGATAGAGGGAGGGATCCTAGAGCAGGAGTGAGACTGTCCGCCACTTACCAAGTGGGAGACCCTGGGAGATATATTTATTGTCTGTGATGCTATATCTACAAACGGTGCTCTCTACCTCATTCACTGCAAGGGAATATCTGCTCAGATAAGAATGGTGGACACAGAATGTCAAGCAGAGAGGTGACAAGTCAATGCTGGGGATTAATTAATTGATTGATGAATTATTACAATTAATCCAGGCAGTTGTATTCTCTAAGAAAGCTGGTTGAACCTTCCTTCATCCTTCAAAGTACTAATATATATTTTTTCTTTCTTTCTTTCTTTCTTTTTTTTTTGTGTGTGTGTGGTACTGGGGATGGAACCCAGGTGCATTCCAGCTCCAAGCTAGACCCCCAGACCTATTTTTTATTCTTTATTTGGAAACAGGATTTCACTAAGTTGTGGAGGGCCTCACTAAGTAGCTGAGGCTGGCCGTGAACCCAGATCCTCTGGTCTCAGCCTCCCAAGTACTGGGATTACAAGCGTGTGCCACCACGCCCGGCACTATTATTTATATTGTTTATCACAACAGCAGCACCTTCTGTGGATACAACACTTCATGATACACAAATCACTGGTATATACGGACTTTATCTCATGTCCTGGACATTCCCTGGCAGCCATACAGGGAGGGATCGCCATTTGAGCACATTTACTGGTGATAGAATTGATAGGTATCAAAACCCACAAAACACTGACTTTATCAGGAAAGAGTACTTGAAATCTGGATGGGGGTTGGTGGTCCTGGCTTTGTGACTTGGCACTGGCACCAGGAGGCCCACTGACCCTGATCTTCAAGATGCCCCTGTCACAATCTATTTCCCCTCCTCCTTCTTTCAGGCCCCTCCTTGGGGGGGGTGGTATGGCTCAACTCAGCAAGTGGTCCACCTTCTCTCCCCACCCTGGTGGCCCCAGGCCCTGGGCTCTCACTTCCCGTCTCCCATCTCCTTTCTCCACTTGGTTCCATTGTTTCTGCTTGCTAACTCTGCCCCCAGGCTGGGCCAGACAGCCCAGCTTCTCTGCTTCATAGCACTCGCCCTGCTGAATGGTCACTGTAAACCTTCCCCCCACACCGGAACTCATCCAGGCCAAGAATAGAGGAATAGCCATTCAGTGAGCTCTTGTTCCTACCAGGGACCTGTGCTCAATCTCTCACAGGCAGAAACTCATACAATCCTGCCTGCAACCCTATGACATTTTGTTTTGCCTCCTGGAGATTAGGACATGAGCGCATTTAAAACTTAGGTGCTTTGCCCAAGATAGCACAGCCAGCATCAGCGCTGAGATCAAGACACAAGGCTACTTAGCATCACTGTTTTGGGGGTGTTTACTCAGATACAACCCAAATGTCATAAAAATCACCCTTTCCAAAGTGTGCCGTTCAGTATTTTTAGTGTAGTCAAAAGGTCACACAATCATCATCTAATCTCAGAATATTTTCAGCACTCCCTACCAATTAGAAGGCACCCCCTGTTCCTCTGTCCTCCCTGGCCCTAGTAACAAATATCTACTTTTTCCCTCTATGGTTCCCCCATAATTTGACATTGCACACAAGTGGAATTGCACACACGTGACACTCTGTGATCAGGTTACAGCACATTTTCAAGGTTCATTCGTGTAGCAAGATTTATTTATTTATTTATTTATTTATTTATTTATTTATTTATTTATTTGTGTAGTAATGGGGATTGAAAATTCTACCTCCAAGCTACACCCCCAATTCTTTGTCTCTTTTACTTTGGAACAGGGTCTCGCTAGGTTGCTGAGGCTCTCACTAAGTTGTCGAGGCTGGTTTCCAACCTGTGATCTTCCTGCCTCAGACTCCCAACTACTGAGATTACTGGCCTTGTGCCACTACACCCAGCCACAAGTTTAAATACTCCATTGTCTTATGGCTAAAGAATACTCCATTTTTTAATGTATCACAATTTTTTTTATCCACTCATAGGATGTTAGCTTTTTGGGTTGTTTTCATGTTTGACTACCTAGAATTTGCTGTTGTGAGCATTCTAATACAGTTTTTGTTGTTTGTTTGTTTGTTTGTTTGCTTTTAGTGAGGACAGAAGGTTTTCAATTCTCTTGATTATGAATACCTAGAAGTGAAATTGCTAGGTCACATGATAATTATTTTACTTTGTGAAAAACTGACAAACTATTTTCCAAGGCTGCTCCATTTTACATTCCTACTAGCAGTAGAGGAGGGTCTCAATTTCCCCACATCCTTTCCAAAACATGACATTATCTTTCTTTTTGATACTAGCCATTCTACTGGGAGTAGAGTGACTTCTTATTGCACTATTGACCTGTATGTGTAGTAATCTCTGGAGTAAGGTGAAGTATGAGTCCACTGACTGAATTCTTCATTGTCAAAATGACTTTAATTCCTCTACATCCCTTTTTATTTACATATAAATTTTAAGATTAATTTGCCAATTTCTAAAAAAGAAATAGGAGGCACTTAGAATTCTGATAAGAATTGCATTGATTATGCATATCAGTTTATGGAGGGTTGCTATTTAACCACCATTAAATCTTCCAGTCCATGAACATGGGATATCTTCTGTTTAAGTTGTCTTTCATTTCTTCAGCAGTGATTTGTTGTTTTTGGTGTACAAGTCTTGCCTTTATTTTGTTCATTTATTCTTAAGAATGTTATTCTTGATGTTGTTATAAATGAAGTTATTTTCTTCATTTCACTTTCAGATTGTGCATTGCTACTACATGGAAATAAAATCAACTGTTATTGGTTGATATTGTATCTAGCAAACTTGCTGAACTTATTTACCAGTTCTAATAGTTTGGAGTTTTATTGAGGGAGGTACTTGTTTCTGTTTGTGGTTTGGATCTTTTGGTGTTTTCTCCCTGTCATCTGCAGGTCATGTTATATACAGTTAGAAATAGTTTTAGTTCTTTCTTTGCCAATCTAAATGCTTTTCATTTTTACTGACTAAGTGCCTATCCACTACTTAATAGAATGTATTACCATTGTCATTTTATACAGACCTGTACTGTTGACCAAGTTTGATCTCCTTTTCTAAACTATACAATCTACCAAGCTACTGAAGATGTTACTTTGACATTGCCTGAACCCCAAAGCCCACTAACTAAGGTTTTACACATGATAGGTCTTCCATAAATAGCTTCTGAGTGGGATAATTAAGTAGGAGAGAGAATGAAAGTTTAATAGGGAAAGAAGCATGACTAGAGATACACCTTAGAAAGATGATCATTCCAGCAGAGGCAAGGAAGCCTGGGAGGAGCTGCTGTGGTTACCTGGATAACACATGAAAAGGAGGCAGTGAATTTGGGAGAGACCCTAGGACAAGGTACCTGAGATGTAAAAGCTGAGGGAGAGGCAGGAATCAGTGCGGATTCCCAGGCTTCCAGCTAGTGTGGACCTTGATGTCAATCACTGAGGAGGAAATCCAGAGGGAAAACTGGGTCAGGAGGAAGGGAAATGATGTGTCTAGATGTCTCCCTCCTCACTCATAGCTCTAGTGGTCTCCAAAGTCCCACAGCTGGAAGATAGACACACTCACAAAGGGAAGGGTCAGTTTACCCAAGGTTGGGTCTCCTCATCTGTTTCTTTAAAATAACTTTACTAGTGCATTGTAATTATATATTATAGTGAAGTTCAATGTGATGTAAACACACATGCACAAAGCTCTTGTGGGTCTCTTCAACTTTAACTGAGCAGCCCCCTCACGACTCCCTCTTTTGGGCACATCTGCTGAGCCTCCGCAGTCACTCAAACAGTGAGTTTAATGCAGCCTCTCACCTCCCTGGCTCTGCAAGCACACTCTGAATGCCCAGTCGGGTGACTTGGTTAACTGAATATGATCAGAAGGGCATGGGCCCTGGGCAGAAGCTGTCAGTGCCATTGTGTGGTTCTGCATGCAGTCCTTCCCCTCTGCTACAAGCACCAGCATCACTCCAGGTGGAGACTGCTCCAGCAGGTGGCATCCGAAAGCAAAGACAACACGAAGCACAGTCATTTGGGCAAGCATGGTGATCAGGAGCTAAGCCACTTGTCATACTGGCAATACTGTGTCTATCCTGACCGATGGGCCACATTATGGGTTTGGAATGAGGAGGCGATGCAGTAAAGCAATGGAGCACACAGTAGGTCTCCAAAAGT
Organism: Graphiurus murinus; assembly: GCA_004027655.1. Lineage (NCBI taxonomy): Eukaryota > Metazoa > Chordata > Mammalia > Rodentia > Gliridae > Graphiurus > Graphiurus murinus. Next base: position 10,498 of record PVLC010020108.1, on the reverse strand, counting down.
ATCATTACTCCCTCTATGTCAATGTTCAATGTTCTGAGTATTTCTCTTGCCATATGAAAAAAAAAAATGTAAGGAACTTAGCTACACACACACACACACACACACACACACACACAGCACAGAATATTCTCCAGCACACAGTAGGTTCACGTCACACATTAGGTGCCTTCTTTTCTTGCATTCTCCTGCCTCACTGAACCCTTCTCATAAATGAATTTTCTCATGAAAGCATACCCATCTTCTTAATTCCCAGGTACTTATTTCCCTCTTCGGTCGTGAATCATACCATGTTCTTAGACATGCTTTATCTCCCCTTTCCTGCATAAATAATCACCCCAGGCCCAAGCAGCCACGTGTGCGCGATGGTCCCAGGCCTGGCACAACACTTAGCTCAGCCCTTAATATGCAGTGCGGTGAAAGGGGGTGTTGTGTTGGGAGGGAAACCTCATCTAACATAGTTGGGGCCACTTATATTCATCTGAGGAGAGAGGAGGGAGGCATTTGGACTGCAATTCTGCACCTTATAAATAGACATATATAGCTCTGCATACATTATTAATACGGGCTTTATTGCTAGCTTTATTGAATCCACAATGCTGCTTCTCTCGGGAAGCCACAGAACACAGGAAGATTGCAGAGACACCGGCATTAAGCAGGACCACGATACACCAAGCAAATAAGGCTGTGCAAACAGCAGTATTCATGCGAGCTGCACCCTACAATTCAAATAACATAATAACAAATAATGTGCTCAAGCAAGCCCCATAGCTCCTATTTGAAGTATTTTATGCATTTCTTAACCATGTTGCTCACGCTGGCACAAGAGGAGGCAGGGAAAATGTATTCAGAAGAAGTTCCTTAGCATGACCTAGAGCCTCCAGGGAAGGTGGCCACCTTCCTCTGTGGTCACACCTTGCACCCAGATTCTCCCTTCCCATCACTCTGCATTGGACAGCCTGGGCATCCATTAAGCAGGAATGATTATCTCTTATCTCCAGTCCTTTTCCCTTGTAATTCCTTCTGTCTGGAGTACACACATGTGCATGCATGCACACACAGATACACACACACACACACGCACGATGTATGTGAACTCACAAGACCATGTGGTCGCATATGCTCAATAAGTGGGTCTTTGATAGCCTTCTGATTACAGATCAGATGTATGTGAACTCACAAGACCTCGTACTCCCATATGCTCACATAAGTGGATCTTTGGTAGCCTTCTGATTACAGATCAGATCCCACCTCCCTGGGAGAGCCTTCCTTGGACATCCAGCTGCATTAACTTGTCCCTTTCACTCTCCAACCCTGCTGATAGGCTTCATGTATTTCTCGATGTTATTTTCTCCGTTATCTCTTGACATCTTTATCCTCTGCCTCTCCTCTTTGGAAGTAGGACTTTGACCTTATTCATTGCTGGATCTCCAACACAAACTAGAGTGGTTGGCACACTGTAGGTTTTCAATACATCTTTATTGTATGAATGGATACCTAGGTCACGGAAAGCAAGCTTCACTCTGTGGTAAGTTCTATCACCTGGTCCACCCTGGTTGCCTCCTGGATATTAGCTTCATAAAGCTGCAGTGCTCTATCCTGTTGGTGGCTGAGACTGGGCATGCATGCTCCCTGGTAAATGGCTACTGGATTGCAGAAGATGAAAATCTACCCTTGAAATATCAGCTTGTCTCGGGCTGACTATGGTGGTTCCTGCAGTGTTTTGTCTCTTTCTATTCTTGCAGTCTCTTTATATTCTCTCACACTCCATCTGGCATGGTGGGTCAGAATGCAGATTCAAATGGTGAAGCTCTTCCCACCTTCCTTTAACTAAAAACATGCCCCTCTCCTTGCAAAACTGGGCCAGGTGCCCAGTGTGGTGGTGCAGAACTATAATTCCAGAAATTAGGAGGCTCACAGGTTTGAGGATAGCCTCAACAAGTAGTGAATTTCAAAACCAAAATCAAAACAAAAGGTTGGGGGTGTAGCTCAGAGGTAGAATGCTCCTGGGTTAAATCCCAGGAAAAGAAATTAAAAAACAGTGGTTCAAGGGTACTCCATGTTTTATTGATGACAAGGACTCTTCGAATTTAAATTGCCCCCTATCTACAGAATGGATGGAGTGGAGAGACATTTGGGGTTAAGACTGCTGTTATTTGAAAATACCCAATAAGAACATCCACTCTCTTGCCTCTACTGACAAATGACCACTGTTATAAATCAATCACCAGTGAAATGTACCCCTTTGCCAGAGATTAGTTTAGCACAGGGTGCATTATCCAATTCTGGCCAATAAGCAATAAAGAAACATCAGCAGAGAGTAGCTTCCAGTAACTACTTCCCATCAAAATAAGAAAAATCACGCCTGCAGAAAATGTGCTCTGGCCCCCTCTTGTTACCCTCTTTGGAAGTCATCGTGTGAATCTGCAATGCCTAAAACAATACAGAAGGTGGAAAACTGAAAGGAATGGAGAGGTCTGAATCCTAGAGGGCACAGCTGCAGCCTGCACCAACCCTGGGCCCATCTCCCCTGCACTTCCCCTTAAGTAAGGGGGGAGATGTTCTCTTGGTCTAAGTCAACAGTGGTCAAGAGTTCTGCTATTTGTCTCCGAATGCTCCCTAAGTGTTATGTATACTCTGCACCAGATGTTGTGCTAATTCGGGGAAAAATAAGAGATGAACAAGACAAAATATTCATCTTCGAAAAGTTTCCAGTCTAGAAGCCTTGAGGAGTAAAATCACAGTTGCAAAAATGTGCAATCAAGGCCAGCAAAGGAGCAAGTGCAGATAGCTATTGGAACCTGTTAGGTCAGAGGGTATATGGAGCCTGTTGCTGGCACAAGTAACTCACGCTGTAAAAGAGAAAGATGCTGCTGTCCCATAACAAGTTAAAATGGGGCAGTTTGACCCAACTCAGGGAGTAGTTGCAGCAGCAGGAAAACAGTCACAAGAGGGAACATTGCAACTCTGACCACAAAAGTCAGCCCCCACCATGAGTGAGCAACCAAGTCCAGCTATTCCCAGAACCAGGCTCTTCCCCATCCTCTGCTCTTCCTGCTATAAAAACAGACCCTAATACTGCTGCTCTCCTGCATGAGACATCCTGGCAGCTTTCCTTTAATAAACCTTCCTTGATTGGACCAGCCTCTGGGGTCTTCTGTCTCTTGGGTAGTGCTGATCACCTTATAGAACCAAGGGAAGAAAAAAATCTAACTGGGGGTTCATAGAAGATCCCACCCAAACCCTCAAATCCTGCATTGAGTTTTTCAGAATGCACAGCAGTTAGTTATAGAGAAGGGAACATTTTATTAAAAAGGTAGCCATGAGTAGAGTGTTGTGAAGTCTTCAGGAGCTAAACGGGTTCCGTGTGTCTAGCATGAAGACAGGGGCTGCGAGTTGAGGGTTTGTTATGGTGTCTCCCACCCAGGAGCACAGTCGTGGCCAATTCTGCCATCCGTCTGAGTTTTTCAAGAACAAGTGCATATACGGCAGGTGCGGCCCTTTTTCCTTGGCTCAGCCAGCACGCCCAATTCTACATCTGCACAGCTCTGCTGAGCACGGAAGGGAAGAGATGAGCAATCCGTTCCCTTTGTGGAATTCGGAACTGCAGAAGGGAGCATACCCTGGCCTCCCTAATAGTGAAGAGGAAGAAAAATGGAACAGAGAAGGGAAAAAAGGAAGGCTAAGTAGGGCATGTGTTCCTACCAGCTCGGAAACCTTACCTGAAGGCTATGAACATGAGAACTTACCTACTGGTACACATTACCCAAGGACTGGCTAGTCATTTCAGCTATCCACTGCGTAGGAAAAAGAGAAGTACCTTAGAAAGATGCTCAGAAATGTGGAAATGTTGGGAAAAGACAGAAATTTCCTCTCTTAAAAAAGATGAAGCACTAAGGCAGAAGCAAGTGGAGCTGGTCATGAAAATCTTTCTGATGCACATACTGGAATCTGGGAGTTTTAGTAAATGCCAGCGTATTTGGAAGTGGTCAAAAGGTCTCCAGAGCAGCAGTGTGGAGAACTAGTTGCAGGAGGTAATTGAGGCAGAGCTCTGCAGACCCCCTATTTGAAAGCAAAGCAGACATGGACGGATGAAGCCTTCTTGCCGGAATATCCTCTCTCCTGAATCCAGCAGTGTCCTGGAATCTCGGGTGGTTCCACCTCCTGTGAAACATAAGGATCAGCCTCGCACACAGACAGGTCCTCTGCTCAAAGTAAGGATTATGAGGACAGTGAGATCTCTGGATGGACTTTAGCCAACTTTCTTATAAGGGGTTGGAAAGTAAATATTTTCTATTTTCCTGGTCAGAGACCCTCTGTTACAACCAAACTCTGTCCTTACTGTGCCAAAGTAGACATAGACAATACAAAAACAAGCAATGAGCCAGAGCTGACAGGTGTGATAGGATACAGGTCATGGTTGGCAGACCTTTGCTTTCAAACTAGACCTTGGCCTTGCTTTCACCTTGACCTAACTGTGTTCACAGAAGGATCACTAACCTTTTGAGTATCCATGTTCTTTCTGCAAATTACGTATTATCCCTACTGTGTAGCCCTGTCGGGAGGAAGTAACTGAACAAAGCTTGTAAAATGTTTACGAGAGTGTGGTAGCCCACACCTGTAGTCCCAGTCCTTGGGAGGCTGAGACAGGAGGATCGCAGGTTTGAGGCCAGCTCCAGCAACTTAGCAAGACCCTGTTTCAAAATAAATAATCAAAAGCGCTGGTTGTATAGCTCAGAGGTAGATTGCCCCTGGATGAAACCCCCACTACCCAAAATAAAAATAAATTAAAAAACAAATAAGTAAATAAAACATTTACACAATGCTTCACATGTATCAAGTTGTGTTGTTGTTGTTTTGCTATTGTTGCTGTTATTTTCACTTCCGATCAAGTGAGACTTGAAAATGAAGCCCAACATAGAGGCTAGTAGCACTGGAAGGAAAAAAAAATGCTCATCTGTGTTTTTCTGCCTGTTTTTCTTTTGCTGTGTCTGCGGCTGCCTCTAATTCCTGAAGGATTTGGGCCATTTAAGTGGATTTGATTGGCATTAATTATTAAAAGCAATTATTTATTAATAAATAAGAACTCTATGGATGCCTTGCACTTGTTCAGTGCTTTATAGTTTTCTTTTATTCTTGCTTTATTCTTTTCAAAGGGCTTTTAAACTGGGACACACAGTATACCGGGAGACATATGAAGATACAAGGGAGAAGGGGGTGGGGGAGGCATCTTTCAATTTGGGGGGAAAACAACATTATTCTATATTAAAGCAAGCTTGAATACATTATGGAACAGAATGCGGAATGGGTGTGATTTTTTTTTTTAAAGATAAAGTTTGAGACTTCAAAGATATTTCGAATTTGAGACCCACCACTCTGGGCCGTGCCCTAGATGACTGTGAAGTGAAAAACACAGTTATGTCTTTTCCCTGCAGCCCCCTGCAAAGTTCAGAGGGAAGGGAGTATTACGAATTCTGCAGATGAAGAAACCCTACCGGGAAGGTGGTGGACTTACGCAAATTCGACCCAGAATTCAGCCGCCGAGTGAGTCCCGAAGCTTAGGATTTCTTGTTCCCAGCCCCTGCCCTGTGGTAGGTGAGAGGACTCCTGGGGAGCACGGAGCACAGGTGGAGAAATAGGGTGCCAGGCACCATGCCACGTGCAGGAAGGATTCAAGGGTGCTGACGACAGGGTCCAGGAAAAAAACAGAACAGCCCTTGAGTTCAATGTCAAGTGTCTCTGCAGACCTGGTGGGGACCTGGGTCTCCACTGGTTGAGTCCCAGGTAACAGAGTTGTAACAGCTTTCACTAACACTCCTGTTCCCAATACCATAATAACGTAGACCATTTGCCTTAGTTTTCTGCCTCACTTTCCCCAAACAAAACCAGCATTTTCTCACTCAACTTCAGGCTCTGCCAGGAAAACTTGTTTTGCTCTGGCATGAATGACCCCTGGCTCAAATGAAAAGATTCTACTTGTAAAGTGATGGGTGTGGCCCAAGAGACAAAAGACCCGGGAGCTCTGTCCAGTCAGGGAAGGTTTATTAAAGGGAAGCTGCCCGGCTCTCTCACGCAGGAGAGCAGCAGTGTTAGGGGTCTGTGGGAACATTTTTATACAGGGAGAGCAGGGGAGCGGATCAGAGAGGGCAAGGGGAAGGGGGTAGTGTTTGATCTCGGGGAACTACCAAACTTGGGGTTCCCACATAAGGGGGGCTGACCTTCATGGTCAGAGTTGTAATGCCCCCTTTGCAACTGCTCCCTAGGTTGAATCAGATTGCCTCATTTTGATGTACTTTGGTGCAGCTGCATCTTTTATTTTTATAGCCTGAGGTTATTTGCACCACCTACTAGGTCCCATGAACCCTCCAACCTAACACTACTGACATACACCATAAATTCAGTGAGTCCCTCTTTCCCTCCCCAGCTACCTGAGTCTCTGATTGCAATATGCATATGCGGTAGGTCTGTTAGTATCTTCATTTCCTCCTGTCCTATCAAGAAGAATCGGATGCTGTCATAATTCCAGTTTTGCCTTTTTAATCCTCTCAAGTCCTGGGGCATCCCTAGTGTCTTTCACAAGGACCAGTGCTTGCACCCAGCTGATCATACCCTCTGCCTAATAAGCCTGCTGCTACCAGGAGAAGGAGTCAGGAGTCCAAATCCTCTCCACCACTGAATATGGGCAAGAGCTTTGGAATGTACCTCAGACCCTCCAAATAGGAGGTGCACTGCCTATGAAACAGAACAGGCTGTGCTTAAAAGAGGAAGGGATGAGCACATGGGAGTTGCCAAGGGTAAGGGTTGGTGCATGATAGCTGTGCAGGATACCTCTCTTCCCTGCTCCAGCCTGCCCACTCTTGCTGAACTGAGGTCCACCAGCTGAGGTCCACCATTTTTTTCAGTACTGGGGATTGAACCCAGGGACATTCTACCCCAGAGATACATCCCTAGTCCTATTGTTTTATTCTTTATTTTGAAACAGGGTCTCACTAAGTTGCAGAGGACCTCACTAAGTAGCCGAGGCTGGCTGCAAACCTGGATCCTCCAGTCTCAGCCTCCCAAGCACTGGGATTACAAGCGTGTGCCACCTCGCCATTTTTTTTAATAGGGTCTGATCATGAGATTTTCTCCTAGAACAGATCTGGCCCCTTGAAAGAGTTGGCAGTGGGGACAAGCTGAGCCTCCATCAGCTTTGGTGACTCTAGACATGGCTGCCTTTCATTTGTTCCTCCAAACAAAACATTGTCGTGGGGACCCTTGACTGGATTTCTGGCCCAGAGCCCTCCCTGCCCAGCTCTTTGCAGAAGACTCGTGATACTTGGCCCCAGCCTTTGGAGGGATCTATTTATAGCAACCATCATTAATTCTCCGTCGCCAATCCACAGAGCCTGGCCCGATCCCCCTGCCCCTCCTTCCGCAGCAGTTGACTTCAGAGGGCTTCCTGCGAGTCCTTTGTAATATTAGTTAACATGTACAGGAAAGCCCCAAGGTCGTGTAGCACTCTTGGCACCCTTCACTTCAGATTTGAGAAATCCCCTAAAACTCTCATTAGCAGAGGAGGCTGCCTCACACCTATGAAACTTTAAAAATACCTAGCTAATCAGCCACTTTGCACACCTCCACGCGGGCAGAGAGAGCGCCTCTGCCTTCCTCCCCAGCCTTTCTCCTGGCTTCACATCTGTGCAGACGAGAGCTGTCAAAACCTGACTTCCTACAGTATTTAAAATACGAGGGGAATTTCTTACCTGTAACCAGCATCGCCGCTTACAGAGAAGCCGAAACCAGGAGGGAGAAGCAGAGAGCGGGGTAAAGGGGTGTTCTGGAAGAGCTTTCTTGTTCCGATTCATTTTTTTAAGAGGGTTTGATGGTGGGATATTAAAGGAATATTAGTCATAATTACATGAGCATAGGTTGTCACTTACCGAGGGTCTAAGCATTGTGGTGACTACACAACTGCATTGTCCCCGAGTCCCTCCATCCACCCCCCCCCAAAGTCAATCCCAATTTAACATACCAAGAAATTGATGCTAAAAAAAGGTAAGTGGTATTCTCAAACTATCACCTCCACTTTGTGGTCTAAGGCAGTGTTCTCACTAATGCATCTCTGTCTTCAAAATCTGCACCCACGTTCGTATGCATGCCACCTCCTGGGACAGACATAAATTCCCAAGATGCACCATGCGCCTGCCTACTTCCAGAGCCCTCACCCTGCACGAGAGGCAAAGGCAATCACTGTTCCACAGTGACGCGTATGAGCTCATGAGTCCCTTCAACACTAACATCAGAATTGCTCGGGTGTGTTTATCAAACATACAGATTCCTGGTCAACCTCATGTAAGAAATATTGAGATTGAGTCTCTGAAGGGGATCATGGGCGGTTAGGTCAACTCTTCTGTTTCTATGGCCAAAATACCTGACGAGCACAATTTAGAGGAAGAAAGGTTTATGTAGAACTTGTGATTTCAGAGATCGATCCACGATCAGTCCAATCAGAGGCAGAAACCAAGCTGTCAGGGCTTTAGGGCATGGTGCAAAGGAGGGAAAATGTCCTGAGCTCATGGAACCTGGGAGTAGAGAGTGAGAGAAGGGAGCCAGAGACAAATGTGGTCCCCAAGGCCACGCCCCTGCCCCTGAACTGGGCTGCACAGGGGCCATGTCTTCAACACAAGAGCCTTTTAGGGGACATTGCAGGCCCAAGCCATAGCAGGGGGCGTCTGGTCTCACTAAGCTCCTCCAAGCAATTCTTGCACATACAGTGTTTGAGAACCACTGTTCTGTGTCTCAGCTGGTTTTCAGATGCTGAAGACCATTTATGGCCCTGCATGTCCTTTGCAGGAAATGGAAGGTTCCCTTTTCAACACACTCTCCAAAGAGGGAGACAGGAGAGAAGCTTCCTAGCCAGCAAAAAGATGAATCAGTTTGCTCCCAATGATTCTCTGTACTAAACTATGGACACAAAGAAGAGAGAGGTGGTCAGTTTGTGAGGCTCACAAGCCCCTATCTTGAGAAGTAAAATGCAGCAGAAGCCATTGGTAACAGGGAAAACGAAGCTCTCTGATATGAGCCTGGTAGAAGAGAGAAAAGGAGGCGCTGGAATTAGGCAGAGGTTCGCTTACTTGGGTAGAGGAAAGGACTTGGGAAAATATCCCAGTGGTGCAGATGGACCAAAAGAAAAGTTTATCCAGAAAGCCTGACAAGTAAGTCAACAGGAGGGGCTGAATCTTTGCAGGCTTCCTGCCAGGAGGTAGGAACACAGGGAGGAGGTGTGGTCCCCAAAGAAGGCGACAAGATGAGTGACATTAATGAGAAGCTTTCATCCATGAATCCCATCTTCACTACAGAACAGCTACCTGGAGCCTGGCATTGTGCTGCGTGTGACCGTTGCAGAGAAAGTCAGACGCAGTCTCTGTCATGATACAGCATGCACCAACTAGCATAGCCTGGTAGAAGGACTGTGTGGCCAGCACTGTGCCACAAGATGCAGGGACCGCGAGATTATGGGAAGGGATGTGCTGATGCAGCCAGGGTGAGTGGAGAGATGCTTCCTGGAGGTGGTGATGACTCGGTCATCTGTTGTTAGACTGGAGGTAGGTGAGGAGGAAAAGACAGATTCAAAGCCCCCACATGCCAGAGGAGCAAAGCTTTGATCCATTCCTGTCCTCATCCCAAACTGGCTTTGTTTCTGAGATGAAAGCAACACCAGCCCCTAAAGTGTTTACAGTGTTTTGAGTGCGTGTACATAAACATATTTTGTGCCCCTTCTACGGAATGAATTCATTGATTAAAAAATATCTTCAAAGATGCAAGTGCCACACACCCATACACACACAGATACCCATACACAAACCCATAGACACACACACATGAACACACATACACTCACACCCATACACACACACTCATACACACACACACACACACACACACACACACACACACATACACACTTGGATAGCCAGGGATTCAGAGAGATGGGCTAGCATACAGCATTTAATGTCCACCGCTCAACAATGCCCAGACTGTGGATCCTATCCAAAAGGAACTATTTTCTCCAGCACCAAGACCTCAAGGTCCCTTCTCTGCACCTGGTTATTCTCTCCACTCCTTTTGGATAAGCTGGACTGGATGATGAGCTATCATGATGGTGAGTCAGGGCGGGATCATGCCACATCCAAGTGTTACAGAGGCAGATAAGTTTGATAATTGCCCCACAGGGAAGAGGTTGACGAGACAGCACCATTTGGCGGGTGACCTAATGGAGCTCCTTCTGTGTAGGAAATAGAATTAAGTAGAGCAGAATTGAAATGCAAATGTTTGATTTGCATTGGATGGAAGAGAAAGGACCCTTTATGCGCACTTAATACTTGTGTCCACATCGGTGTTGATGGCAAACACATTTGGCATTTGCCCGCTTGGTGTTTGCAAAAATGGAGGCATTCCCATTTTGCAAACAGCCCACAGATACATTAAATAACCCATTTCATGATGGACATCTGGACTC
>PVLC010020107.1:0-29626 GCA_004027655.1 Graphiurus murinus | reverse complement strand
AAAGAGAGAGAGAGGGAGAGAGAGAGAGAGAGAGAGAGAGAGAGAGAGAGAGAGAGAGAGGCAGACAGGCCCTGTGGAGAGCTCAGAGACACAAGCTTGCAGCAGGAGAGGCACCAGCGGAACTCCCTGACTGCATTGACAGAGAGAGCAAATAGGAATGCCAGAGCCATGCTCAAAATATAATATAGTGAGCAGATATTTAAATGCTGAAAATATCCACAGAGATCCAAAAGGACTGCAGAGGCCAACTCAGCTTTGTACTTACAAACTTGTAGGGTTTTGTTTTTGTTTCTTGTTGTTGTTCCGTTTTTGTTTGCTTGTTTGTTTTTAGTCTGTTTTCATTTTGTATTGCTTTGATTTTTTAGGTTTGTTTGAATGATTGGTTGCTTTCTTGTTTTTTGCTCAGTTTGTTGACTCTCTTCCTTATACCTTTTATAAGCTTCCCTCCCTCTCTCCCATCTCTATTCTTCTCCTCAACACTTTTTCTTTTTCCTTTTTTTTTTTTTTTTTTTTTGCGGTACTGGGGATTGAACTCAGAGGCGTTCTACCTCCGAGCTATACCCCTAGCCCTATTTTTTACTCTTTATTTTGAAACCGAGTCTCACTAAGTTGCGGAGTGCCTCACTAGGTAGCTGAGGCTGGCCATGAACCCGGATCCTCCGGTCTCAGCCTCCCGAATGCTGGGATTACAAGCGTGCACCACCACGCCCGGCTCTTTTTCCTTTTTTCCCTGTCTCATATCAAGACCATTTCATATCATCACACCTAAAAGTTTACATTGACTACCAGAATCCTCCGACTTATCCACTATCTCTAATCTTTACCATATATCACCTCAACACTCTCAACCTCTAATTGCACTGGACCACACCATCTACTTTATCATATTCTTGCATTCATCACTGCGACTCCTCACCCAACCTTTACCACTGAACACAACCTGTCCCGTATATACCAGTGGACACCTCTAAACCCCACTGCAGAGATTGGATCAAAGAGACGAACCACCATAAAGGACTGCCAAACCCTAATGACAAACTCACCTCTGCTGATAGAAGGAATAGCTCAACACATCTGACATCTAAGCTTAAGAACACAGAGAGACCACAAACTGCCCTCCTCATATTTCTGAGACGAATCCCTATAACAGAAGCAATAAGCAGACCCTAGAGGTCAACACCTGAAACCCACCAAAGGCACCATTAGAGGGAGCAGAAGAAGGCCTCGAGTAATTGCAACTAATACAAGAAACTATTCACAGACCGAAAATAAAAATAAGAAACCTATAAATTGAGAGGAATCTTGTAAGAGTAGCAAAAATATAAATTTAAGAACAAGGAAACCATGGGAAGGAAAAATAGCAAAGAAACAATAAGCCACCACAACCCCACAATAACAGAACTTATTAACCCAGAATAGCAGAGATTACCAGAAGAACAATTCAGATCTTTAATACTAGAAACAATACAAGGTTTCCAGAAAGAATGCAGGGAGAGTTGGAAAGAAATAAAGGAACAAATAAACAAAGAATCTGACACCCTGAACAAGAACCAAAGAAAAGCATTGAAGGAAGTGAAAGGTGCAATAACTGAAGTGAAGACATCAACACAAACTATAAACAGTAGATTAGACCACATGGAAAATAGAATATCACTCTTAGAAGATGACCATTCCAAAAATGAATCCATAGTACATAATCTAGGAAAAAATATTCAACAGTATGAATTGGACATGGATGAGATCTGGGCCAATTTTAAAAGAGCAAATCTAAGAATAATAGGCATAGAAGAGGGATTAGGAGTTGAAACTAATGGAATAAACATTCTTTTCAAAGAAATAATATCAGAGAATTTTCCAAACATAGAAAGAGAAGTTGACACACAGGTACAGGAAACATACAGAACCCCCTTCAGACAAGACCAAAGAAGAAGTTCACCACACCACATAATAATCCAGCTGACTAATGTAGAGGCTAAGGAGAGAATTCTAAAGGCAACAAAAGTAAAAGGCCAAGTGACATTTAGAGGCAAACCAATTAGAATCACTCCAGACCTCCCAAACCAAGTCATGAAAGCCAGGAGGGGCTGGAGGAACATATTCTAAACTCTGAAAGAAAATAACTTGTAGCCAAGATTCTTCTACCCAGCAAAACTCTCTCTCAAAATTGATGAGGAAATAAAAACCTTCCATGACAAACAGAAACTGAAAGAATTTATGTCTTTCAAACCAGCACTAGAGAAAATACTCAAATAGATTAACTACAAAGAAGAACTAACAAGTAAATGTCAGAACCAGAGAAACAATAATTTCCAGGAAACAAACAACTAAGCAAAGAAGAATAAACACTACCTCAAACAGAAATCAAAACTCAAAATGTTAGGAATTAAAAATCATCTCTCAATGATCACACTAAATATAAATGGTCTCAACTCCCCAATAAAAGGGCACAAGGTGGCAAAATGGATTAAAACCCAGAATCCATCTATATACTGCCTGCAAGAACCACAACTTACAAGCAAAGATTCCCACAAACTAACGGTGAAGGACTAAAGTAAGGTAGTACATGTCAATGGAACTAGAAGACAAGCAGGAGTAGCAACTATGATATCAGATAAATTAGACTTCAAGCCTAAGCTTATCAAAAGAGACAAAGTAGGTCATTTTTTACTAGTAAAAGGAATTATCCAGAAAGAAGAAATAACAATTATCAACATTTATGCCCCAAACAAAGGTGCAGCCACTTTCATAAAACAAACTCTGCATGATATAAGTCACACATAGATCCCAATATACTAATATTGGGACACTTCAATACTCCTCTCACATCACTAGATTGATCTTCTAAACAAAAGTAAAGATGCCTTAGACCTAAAGAATACCATAAACTGATGGACCTATTACACATATATAGACTATTTCACACAACTACAATGAATTCACATTTTTCTCAGCTGCACATGAAGCCTTCCCCCAAATAGACCACATTCTGGGCCACAAAGCGAGCACTGGCAAATTAAAAAAAATATTGTCGCACGCTGCTACCCGACCGGTGGAGAAAAGCACACGACAACAGGTTCCTTCTACATGAAGCTTTACTCAGGATTGCTCTTGTTAACAGGTCTTCAGATAAATTGGTCTGGCCCCGTCCCCCAAGAACCCGCCGCTTATATTTCTGTCATTGGCCAATCAGGATCAGGCACATATCTGTACTCTAATTGGTCAGGAAACTAAGCCTGCTCACCAGCTAGCATTGCTATCAAGCAACAACGCCATATTAGGAGTGTTTACTGCATGTAGGTACTTCCTCCAGGCGCCATCTTTCGGGTGCGACTGCTTCTGCAGCTCCCAACAAATATAGCATAATTTCCTGCATCTTTTCAGACCACAATGGAGTGAAACTAGAAATCAACTCTAAAAAGACCCAAAGTAACCATGTAAACACACGGAGACTGAACACCACACTGCTGAACGAGGAATGGGTCATAGAAGACATAAGGGGAGAAACTAAAAATTCCTAGAAACCAGTGAAAACAGAGACACAACATATCAAAACCTCTGGGACACTTTGAAGGCAGTACTAAGAGGAAAATTTATATCATTGAGTACACACATAAGAACAGAAAATCACCAAATAAATAACCTAATGGCACTGCTTAAAGCCCTTGAAAAACAAGAACAGTCTAACCCCAAAGCTAGTAGAAGACAGGAAATTATGAAAATCAGGGCAGAAATTAATGAAGTAGAAAATAAAAAAAATACAGAAAATCAACAAAACCAAAAGCTGGTTTCTTGAAAAAATAAACAAGATAGACAAATCATTGGCCAACCTAACTAAAAGAAAGAGAGAATCAACCCAAATTACCAAAATAAGAGATGAAAAAGGGGATATTACCACTGACAGTATGGAAATACAGAGGATCATCAGACACTACTTTGAAAAACTATACTCCAAAAAAATGAAAAATCTAGAAGAAATTGAGAAATTTCTAGACACATACAACCTCCCTAAATTGAATCAAGAAGATATAGAAAACTTAAAACGACCAATAACAAAGAGATAAAATAGCAATAAAGAGTTTACCATCAAACAAAAGCCTGGGGCCAGATGGTTCTCCAAGTAAATTTTATAAAACATTTATAGAGGAACTAATGCCAATACTCCTCAAACTATTCAATGAAATAGAAAGAAACAGGACCCTCCCAAACACATTCTATGAAGCCAACATCACATTAATAACAAAGCCAAATAAAGACAGCTCAAGAAAAGAAAACTATAGGCCTATATCATTAATGAACTTAGATGCATAATTGTTAAACAAAATACTAGCAATGCGCATTCAAAACCACATCAAGAAAATTATACACCATAACCAAGTTGGGTTCATCCCAGGGATGCAAGGCTGTTTCAACATATGAAAAACAATCCATGTAATACACCAAATAAACAGAATCAAAGACAAAAATCACATGATCATATCAATTGATGCTGAAAAAGCATTTGACAAGATCCAACACCCATTAATGCTAAAAGCACTTCAGAGAATCGGAATAGAAGGAACATACCTCAACATCATAAAGGCAATATACAATAGGCCCACAGCCAATATCATAGTAAATGGGGAAAAACTACAAGAGTTCCCACTAAAAACAGGAACAAGACAAGGATGTCCATTATCACCTCTTCTGTTCAATATAGTACTTGAGACTCTAGCCAGAGCAATAAGGCAAGAGAAGGAAATCAAAGGGATAAAAATAGGGAAAGAAGAACTAAAGCTATCCCTTTTTGCAGATGACATGATACTGTACTTAGAAGACCCAACAAAGTCAACCAAAAAACTTATAGAACTGATCAACAAATTCAGCAAAGTTTCTGGATCCAAAATCAATCTTAAAAAATCAGAAGTTTTCCTGTATGACAACTATATATCTACTGAAAAAGAAATCCAGAAAATAATTCCACTCACAATAGCACCCAAAAAATAAAATAGTTAGGGGTAAACCTAACAAAACAGGTAAAAGACCTCTATAAGGAAATATATAAAAAGTTGAAAAAAGAAATTGATGCAGACAAAGATGGAAAGATCTTCCATGCTCTTGTATAGGCAGAATAAATATCTTCAAAATGGCCATCTTCCCAAAAGTGATCTACAGATTCAATGCAATACCCATGAAATTACCAAGGTCACTCCTCACAGACATAGAAAAATCAGTCCTTCAATTCATCTGGAACAACAAAAAGCTCAGAATAGCCAAAGTAGTTCTTAGCAACAAGAACCATGCAGGAGGTATCACAATACCTGACTTCAAACTCTACTACAAAGCCACAGTAATAAAAACAGCACAGTATTGGCACAAAAACAGACACATAGACCAATGGAGCAGAATAGAAGATTCAGAAACAGACCCACGCACTTACAGTCAACTGATTTTTTACAAAGGAGCCAAAAATATACACTGGAAAAAACATAACCTCTTAACAAATAGTGTTGACAAAACTGGTTAACCATATGCTGGAAAATGGAAATAAACCCCACTTTCTCACCCTGCACAACAGTCAACTCAAGGTAGATCAAAGACTTGGAAGTCAGGCCAGAGACCTTGCAGCTACCTGAAGAGGGCATAGGACCAACACTTCAACACATAGGCACAGGTAAAAACTTTCTCAACAAGACCCCAAAAGCACAAGCAACTCAAAGAAAGGTCAATACATGGGATTCCATTAAACTGAAGAGCTTCTGTGCAGCAAAGGAAACTATCAAGAGCCTCAACAGAGAGCCCACAGAGTGGGAGAAAATTTTTGCCAGATACTTTTCTGATGGAGGACTAATATCTAATATATACAGAGAACTCAAGAGACTCACAGCTAAGAAACCAAATAACCCAATCAAAAATTGGGCAAAGGATCTAAATAGACACTTCACAAAAGAAGAAATACAAATGGCCAATAAATGTATGAGAAGATATTCAACATCTTTAGCAATGAGAGAGATGCAAATCCAAACTAACTTGAGATTTAACCTAACTCCAATCAGAATGGCAACTATCAAGAACACAGACAACAACACCTGCTGGCGAGGGTGTGGAGAAGTGGGAACCCTAATACATTGTTGGTGGGAGTGCAAACTTGTGCAACCACTGTGGAAAACAATATGGAGGATCCTCAGACAAATGGGAATGATCCTACCATATGATCCAGCAATACCTCTACTGGGTACCTACCCAAAAGAAAGGAAACCAAACTATGAGACCAATGCATGTGTATCTATGTTTATAGCTGCACAGTTTACAATTGCCAAACTATGGAACCAGCCAAGATGTCCAACAACAGATGAATGGATTACAAAACTATGGGATATGTACACAATGGAATTTTACTCAGCCTTAAAGAAGAACAAAATCATGTTATTTGCAAGGAAATGAAAGGAACTGGAAAACATTATGTTAAGTGAGATTAGTCAGTCACAAAAAGTTAAAAATCAAATGCTCTCCCTAATATGTGGAAGCTAGGGAGAAAATGGGACATAAGAGGGACTCCAGATGAAGGAGAATTCTTAGGTGAACAAAGAATTTGATTTAACAGAAGGTGATGGGGGGAGTGGGGGACACCCTAATGAACATGATGTACTTACAAGATCACATCAAAGTCAATCACTAAACTGACCTTGAGAAGGAGGGAGAAGGAAGGAGGGGGGTGGGAATTGGGGAAGGGTTAATGAGAAATGTGTGCATGGATGTCTTTACCTATACTAGCTTGTACCCAACAAAGATGTGTGATTAACCCTGATGTACCCAAGAAATGTATAAAAATCCATGCTAAAAAAATTAATAAAAAAATAAAAGAGATTTGGGGGAAAAATAAAAAGGAATCCTGAGCCACACTAACATAATATATTACTATTTAACTCCTGGAAACAATCCTTTCCCTACCTTTTCCAAAAGTGTTTGGATGCATATTCTGTGATTGCAGTTTATATGAAACTATTATTTTCTATAGAGAAACAGATCGTTCAATTCTTATGCTACCAAAATCTCCACTATTGTCCAAATAGCCAAATAACCATGGGCAAGGTTTTGGGGATGAAAAAAAAAGAAGTTATATTGATTTTCTAGCAAGTGACAAATATTCTGTGAGCAATAGCTGAGTTTTCCAAAGCTCAGAAGAATAGGCTGTATAAAATCACATGATCTCCTGGAGATAAGGTCCTCAGATCCATTGACACCACTAGTTCTTCATTCTTGTGGTCAGTAAACTGATAAGAACATTTTAATTGTTAGGAGGAGAAGGAAAGGGGGAAGAAGAAAAAATATTAGGGTTTTTTTGGGGGGGTGTCTTCTAAATTTTATTTATTTTTTATTTTGTATGTGCTTTTATTGGTGCATTATGGTCTCATAATGTATATCATGTCGGCATTGACATACATGCACACAGCACTTGGTCCCTCCCACACACACACCTTCCCATCTCCCCCTCCCATACAGAGTACTGAGATTGACATTGGGATTTTCACTTATGTACACAGTCTGTTAGTATTTCCAATAATGAACCTCAGTATTTCCCCTCCCCTTCCCTTAGACTACTTCCCCATCTTCACCGAGGTTTCTCCTCTATTATTTTGAGTCCCTCTCATATACCAGTTACTCCCTAGCTTGCACATATTTAAAAAACATATGCACCTTTTCTTTCTGTGACTGGCTAATCTCACTTAACAGTATGTTCTCCAGGTCTTTCCATTTTCTTGAAAATTACATTATTATTATTATTATTATTATTATTATTATTATTATTATTATTATATTTTTTGCAGTACTGGAGATTGAACTCAGGGGCATTCTACTTCTAAGCTATACCCCCAGCCCTATTTTTTATCCTTTATTTTGAAACAGGGTCTCACTAAGTTGCGGAGTGCCTCACTAGGTAGCTGAGGCTGGCTGGGAACCTGGATCCTCCGGTCTCAGTCTCCCAAATGCTGGGATTACAAGCGTGCACCACCACGCCCGACCGACATTATTTTTTTTTCTTCTTTATTGCTGAATAGAATTCCATTGTGTGTATTTCCCATAGTTGTATGATCCATTCTTCTGTTTATAGACACCTGGGTTGGTTCCATAATTTGGCTATTGTGAATTGTGCTGCTATAAATGTGGGTATGTGTATATTACTGTAGTTCTCTTTGGAAAGATACCCAGGAGTAATATAGGTGGATCGTATGATGGATCCATTCCCAGTTTTCTAAGGAATCTCCACACTGATCTCCATAGTGAAGGAATAAAAAAAAAACAAAAACTTCCTTTTAGGAAAGCATAATAAAAAAAAGGGAAGAAGATTTTTAAGTCCTTGAATGTTAAATGACCGTTGGACTTAAGTTATCCTTTAACTAGGAACCATTTCAGATTTTACAAAGTCACAGGAAGAGGTTTAAGATAAGTTGAAATGAATGGAATGCCCCCTTCCCTAAAGTTCTTAAACAAACTGCTTAATCAAACATGTGTGACTTTGCTATCCTGTTTCGCTTATCTGACCTGCCAGGTGTGTGTTGTAAAATCTGTAATTAAAAAATGCCTATGTACTGGACCCCCATAAAAACCCCATTCCAAACCCCTTCGGGGCTCCCCTCTCCAACCTCTCGCTATTGCTTGGGGTGAGCGCCAGTATCCAGCTGACAGTGGTGGGGTCCCCTTTCAGGGTCCCTACAATAGCAGCTGAACTAGTTTGCAATCCCACCAACAGTGTAGGAGAGTTCTTATTTCCCCACATCCTTGCCAACATTTATTTTATTTGACTTCTTGATGGTTGCCATTCTGATTGGGGTTAGATGGAATCTCAGGGTAGTTTTGATTTGCATCTCCCTAATTGCTAGTGATGTTGAACATTTTTTCATGTATCTGTTGGCCATTTCTTCTTTTGTGAAGCATCTATTCAATTCAGTTGCCTATTTCTTGATTGGGTTATTTGTTTTTCTAGTGTAAAATCTTTTAAGTTCTTTGTATATTCTAGATATTAATCCTCTGTTAGAGGGATAGGCTTTCTCTTTAGACTCTTGATTTCCTTTGATGTGCAGAAACTTCTTAGTTTAATGCCATCCAATTTATTAATTCTTGTTTTAATTTCCTGAGCTTTGGGAGTCTTGCTGAGGAAATTACTACCTGTGCCTATATGTTGGAGTGTTGAACCTATGCCTTCCTCTAGTAGCTTCACCATCTCTGATCTAACTTCCAGGTCTTTGATCCATCTCTAATTGCTCCTGTGCAGGGTGAGAGGTATGAATTTAGTTCCATTTTTCTACAAGTGAATAACTAGCTTTTCCAAAATTATTTTTTGAAAAGGCTATCTTTTCTCCAGCATATATTGGCCCCTTTGTTTGAGATCAATTGACTTGGATTCGTTTCTGTATCTTCTATTCTGTTCTATTGGTCTATGTGACTGTTTATGTGACAATATCATGCTGTTTAAATTACTATAGCTCTATAGTAACTTGAAGTCAGGAATTGTGATACCTCCTGCATGGTTCTTATTGCTGAAAATTGCTTTGGCAATTCTGGGTCTTTTGTTTCTCCATATGAAGCTTATGATTGATTTTTCTATATCTATGAAGAATGACATTGGTATTTTGATAAGCATTGCATTAATTCTGTAGATCAGTTTTGGTAGAATGGCCATTATGCTGACATTTATTCTGCCTACCCTAAAGCAAGGGAGATCTTTCCATCTTCCAATATTTTCTTCAATTTCTTTCTTTAGTGCTTTATAATATTCATTGTAAGGTTTGTAGAGGTCTTTTACTTCTTTGGTTAGGTTTATTCTTAGGTATTTGAGGTTATTATGAATGAAACTGTTTTCTGTATTTCTTCCTCTATGGATTCATGATTGGCATATAGAAAAGCTACTGATTTTTTTAGGTTGATTTTGTATCCTGCTACTTTGCTGAATTTGTTAATCATCTCTAGTAGTATTTTGGTTGAGTTTTTTGAGTCTTCTAAGATCATGTCACCTGCAAATAAAGATAATTTTAATTCTTCTTTTCATATTTAAA
The DNA here is from genome assembly GCA_004027655.1 of Graphiurus murinus. Taxonomy (NCBI): domain Eukaryota; kingdom Metazoa; phylum Chordata; class Mammalia; order Rodentia; family Gliridae; genus Graphiurus; species Graphiurus murinus. The sequence goes on along the minus strand of PVLC010020107.1, from coordinate 19,595 downwards.
TTCCTTTTATATCCTTCTCTTGTTTCATTACTCTGGCAAGAGTCTCGAGAACTATATTGAGAAGGAGTGGTGATAGTGGACATCCTTGTCTTGTTCCTAATTTTAAAGGGAATTCCCGAAGTTTTTCCCCATTCAATATGATATTGTCTTTTGGGTTTATTGTATATTGCTTTAATGATGTTGAGATATGTTCCTTCTATTCCAATTTTCTGCAATTTTTTTTAGCATGAATGAGTGTTGGATTTTGTCAAATGCTTTTTCAGCATCTATTGAAATGATCATGTTATTTTTTTACTAGTTCTATTTATGTAGTGAATAACATGTATTGATTTGTGTATGTTGAACCAGTCTTGATATCCTGGGATGAAACCAACTTGGTCATGGTGTACAATTTTTGTGATGTGGTTTTGAATGTGCATGGCTAGTACTTTGCTTAGAATTTTTGCATCTATGTTCATCAGTGATATTGGTCTGTAATTTTCTTTTCTTGAGGTATCTTTATTTGGTTTGGGTATTAATGTGATACTGGCCTCATGGAAGAATTCCATCTCTTTCAATTTTACAGAATAACTTGTGAAGTATTGCGACTAGTTCTTCTGTAAAGATTTTGTAGAATTCAGCTGGAAACCCATCTGGACCTGGGATTTTCTTTGATGGCATAATTTTTATTGCTGTTTCTATTTCTTTGCTTGCTATTGGTCAGTTTAGGTTTTCTATATCCTCTTGGTTCAATTTTGGTAGGTTGTATGTGTTTAGAAATCTGTTGATTTCTTCCATATTTTCCATTTTATTGGAATATAAATTTTCAAAATAGTTTCTGATGATTCTCTGAATTTCTCCACTCTGTGGTGATGTCTCCTTTTTTATTTCTGATTTTAATAATTTGAGTTGATTCTTTGGTTAGGTTGGCTAGGGGTTTGTCTTTCTTGTTAATCTTTAAGAACCAGCTTTTTAAAATTTTTTTGATCCTATGTATTTTTTATTCTCTATTTTACTTATTTCTGCTCTCATTTTAACTATTTCCTGCCTTCTACTGGCTTTTGGATTGGACTGTTTCTATTTTTCTAGGTCCTTGAGGTGTGTCATTACATTGTTTATTTGAGGACGTTCTGTTTTTCTTATGTAGGCACTCAGCACTATAAAATTTCCTCTTAACACCACCTTCAGAGTGCCCCATAGATTTTGATTCGTGTTTCTCTATTTTGTTTAATTTCAGGAATTTTTAAATTTCTCTTTGGATCCATTCCTCATTCAAGAGTGTATCAGTCAGTCTCCATGTATTTACATGATTTCTTTTGGTCTTCCTGCTGTTGACTTCTCCTTTCATTCCACTGTGATCTGAAAAGATGGAGGGAATCATATTACAACTTTTGACTTTGCTTGTGCTTCTTTGTGACCCAGGACGTGGTCTATTTTGGAGAATTCCATGGGCAGCTGAGAAGAATGTGTATTCAGCTTTTGCTGGTTAAAATAAAAACATTAGTTTTAAAATAAGTCACCTGCTAGCTGAGCAATAAACTCATAATCAATCTATGAAATGGATCCATGTTACACTTTTAGTGTGCTTGGGTGAAAATTTTTAAAAATATTTTGGTACTTTAGAAGTTTATTTTTGTGTCCCCTACTTTTTTAGGATTGGGTCCAATATGGAAAAAATGCTTATTCCATTTTTTCACATATGGTCTGCCTTAGCCTGGGCTTCCTAAAACATTGACATTATAAAAAGCATGGAGCCATTACTGTCATCCATCTCCAGGACTTTTTCATCATAAAATAAATAATGAACTTCTCATTTCCCTCCTTTCCTTACTGGGGTTCTTGTCTATGATGTATGAAGAATCCCACTCATAGACAATAGAAAGGCAAGCAGGGAGTTTATTGTAAAGAGAATGGGGAAGGGAAGAAGAGACAGATCACCCTTTCAGGCAATGGGGAACCTGGTGTCTGGACTACTTAGGAGTAGCCATGAGCCATCAATTGCAAACCATTTTCTCCCAAGGTCCACATGATCTACCAAAGAGAATTGTAGCCCATCCCCAGGGACCTCAGTAAGCTTTTATGTCCAGAAGGTGTCTCCTGATCACTATCCAGGAGTTGCCAAGGCTGAGTGCCATCAATTACATATCACTTTCTTTCAAAGTGAGCAGGCCCACATGAGAGATGACAGAGAGAGAGAGAGAGAGAGAGAGAGAGAGAGAGAGAGAGAGAGAGAGAGAGAGACTCCTAAAGGGAGGGGTTCCAAAATGGGTGACTGTTTAGAGTGGCTTGTCTAGGGGTTGATATGCTTCTTTGAGTTTACTTTTCCAGTTAGCATCCCAGATGCTGTTTCCCGAGATATCCTGGGATTGCTTATCAGCAGAAACAACTAGAGTTTTGTAAACATCTCATCACTCTCAGGAGGCTTTTGGTCTTGTTAGCACTTGACATTCAGGGGGTCTGGTCCTTTCAGGAGTTTTAGAAGTTAGTTAGCATCTGCTGCCTCTCGGGAAATTAAGTCCTTCCACTGTGGTGCTCTGACGCTATCTTCCTGGTTTTTTTTCTACCTCCTCACTTTTTATGATTGAGGTCCAATATAAGAAAATACTTTGTCCGTTCTTTTCACGTATGACCTGCCTTAGCCTTGGCTTTCTAAAACATTGACCTTATAAAAATAGCATACAACTATCACCACCATCCATCTCCAGGACTTTTTCATCATGGGAAATAAAGATGAACTTCCCATTTCCCTCCCCCAGACCTTGGTAACCTCTATTCTACTTTCTGTCTCTATGGATTTGCCTGTTCTAGGGATGTTGTATGAAGTCACCTTTTGCTGGCCATGTGCATAACTTCCGTATTTTGGTTATTATGCATAATTCTGCTATGAACATTGGTAAGTTTCTGTTTGAGTTTCTGATTTCAACTCATTTGAATTTTAAAAAGAATATTAAAATCCTTCTGAATGATTGAGCTAGGAGAGGAGAAATAAAATAAATAAGTAGAAGACAAACAGGGAAGAAAAGGAAGACTGTAGTTTTAAATCTAAAAACTCCAAGGTGGCTCTCAACTTCTCTCTGAAGGTCTGTTTCCTCCCAGACTGAACTCTTAAAAGATGCAGTAAATCTTACAGCACTCCAAGTCCAGTTCATGTATTTTGATAGTTTACAGAATGTATTTTAGACTGATAAGAGAAGCCTAGTCATAAATTCTTAAAAGGTCCAGTAAATCCAGGGAATCAAGCTCACCCTCTTCACATGCTCACCATTAGCCTGCCCCCCAAGAAAGTCCCCTACAAAACAAAAAAATCCTGCACTCCCAAAGGTGCCTCTTCCACCTAGTTCTGTGTTTTCTCCTGAATGTGTGTTTCTTTCCTAAATAAACATCTATGTCTCTGACTGACTTGTGCTGAAACTCTTTTCCATCAAGTAAGCCAAGTACCCCACTGATCTTGAGTTGAGGAATAGACCCTTCTCCCATGATGTAATAACTTCAATAGTTGCACATTTGTAGTGTGAGCCACTAGGATTTGTGGGTCATATTGGTGTGCCTCTTGGCATGTACCAGGTTCATTGTCTTGCTAAAATAAAAAATGAGATCACGGACCACAAATGCATCTCTCAGAAAAAAAAATATTTAGAAAAGCATAACATTTGAAGCTTAAGCAAAAGCAGAGAGTCCTCAATCAAAGAGGGAGGTGTCTTGATCTAGGAGTATTTATCTAGCTGTCAGCCTATCATATTTCTTCACACTCCATTGATTGTGCATTGAGTCATTGTCCAACAGGGCTTAGTGATTCTTACCCATATACTGTGTATTTATTTTTAACTTTGTAAAAATAGTTTCAGTTAAATTTGTTTTGACTATTACATCCTTATGGATTTATTTTCCAGTTTTAGCTTCCTCATAGATGACCTCTGTACGAACTCCTCCCTGGACCTCTTTCTTCTCTTCCTATATTGTCACTAATTCCTCACTATGTCTATCTTATGACAAAAGTACAAGCAGAACTGGAACATTGTTATTTTAAATGGTTGTATAAAAACATGTTTAGGGATAGCGCTGCAGGTGGAGGTTAGTGATAAGGTGCTTGCCTAGCATACAAGAGATCCTGGGTTTGATCCTCAGCTCAATAATAATAATAATAATAATAATAATAATAATAACAATAAGAAGAAGAAGAAAAGTTTAGGGGTAAATGCAAGAACATTGATAATTTTTCTTAAAATACTACAGCATAATAATAAAAAGTGAGTTACAAGAAATTATTTGATTGAGATATTGAATAAAAATAGACATAGAAATTAATATAGCTACACCAAAAGATACAGTGATAGAAATAGAAATATAGATTCAATAAAAATAGAAATATAGATTCAATGCAATATCAATAAAACCCTCTTTCTCTCTCTCTCCATACATACACACACGTGTGTTCTCACACTCATATTAATCTGGCAAGCTGATTCTTATGGAGAAGCTCAAAAAGCCAAGAATAGAAGCCAAGACACTGTTAAATACCATATGAGAAGTCCAGATTTATTTTAAAGCAGTATTATTAAAATAGTATGAAGTGGATACATTGTAAGATAGATAAACCAAGCCAGGTATGGTGGTGCATGCCTGTAATCCCAGTAGTTGGCAGACTGAGATAAGAGGACCTCAGGTTGGAGGACAACCTCAGCAACTTAAGTTTCTTATATATTGTTCATTTAAATTACTGAAAGACATACAGTAATAATGAATTTTGGTGCTTTAAACAATGCTTAAATTTTAGACAAAGTAATATTAGAAATGTGTTTATAGGTGGGATCAAACAGTTTGGCAATAACTGGTTTGCTCTTGGCAGAGTTTATGAGGAAATGGTGTTAGAAATAACTTCATAGCATCAAGAAAAGGCACGTGATCAAAAATTGCTTGGCAAGGTGATTTTAATTTTTTGCAAAAAAGAGTGGTACCAAGTATGCGAGAGAGAGCACACCTGAGGAAGAATGGGGGCAGGGTGGGTGTCTTATATCCCTAAAGCAAAGCTCCTCCTGAGCTGAACTCCTATTGGTGGAAGTTATGCCTTCACATTCTTCCTGGTCAGCTACAGGGGAAGTTGGAGGAGAGTCAATACCTACAATCTCTTAAGAGATGCTAGTTTTGTGAAGGAATCTAAGTCCCTACCAGATTACAAAATGGTGAATTACAAAATGTTAGATTACAAAATGGCAGTTTAAATCAAGCTATTTCTTTGACAGAGAAGATGCAATTATATTCTCACAATGGGTTAAAGAAGAAATATTTCATGTTTTATCAAGATAGTTTCCTATGGGCTTTGTTAGGTTTATGATTGCTTAAAAGAGAAATTAAGTCCTATAAGAATTAAGATGTATTCGAATCTTTATTTGTTCTAAAGTCATTGTTTTGTAACTCTACTTACATGAACTGCTATTCTTACAATGATGTGATTGATGCTTAACACAAGAGCTTTGAAAACTTGATAGTACGATTTTAATGCTAGTTGTCTTAACATATTGTAGAGATAAATGAATTGTTTACTAAGTTTTTAAGCTAAGTAATGGTATACTTATAGTTTGTTTGTAGTCATTTTAGATGATTAAGCTATTTCTGCGTAGTTACTAAAGAACAATCTTGTATTCATTGTCAATCCTAGCCGGGTGTGGTGGCTCACGCTTGTAATCCCAGCATTCGGGGAGGCTGAGACCGGAGGATCCGGGTTTGCAGCCAGCCTCAGCTACCTAGTGAGGCACCCCGCAACTTAGTGAGACCCGGTTTCAAAATAAAGAATAAAAAAAAATAGGGCTGGGGGTATAGCTTGGAGGTAGAATGCCCCTGAGTTCAATCCCCAATACCGCAAAAAAATAAAAAAAAAAAAAAAATCCTAAAGTGAATTTAAGGTTGACTATTTTGGTATAGGATATATATGGCTACTTTAAAAAAGGACTTTCATTTTTACTGTTTACCTTATGATCTAGCTTACAAGGAACATTTAAGTGTATGTATATATATGTTTTTCCTTGGTGAAATAACACAAATTCTTGTAACTTGTGTTCAAGGTTTTTACAGTTCTATAAAATGTACCTAAATTTTCAAGATGTTATGGAATGTGCTGCCAAACTATCAGATAGTAATAAACAAATAAACATTAATGTACACAGGAAAGACCCTAGCACAGATGTGCCAGGACTACCTTTCACAAAGAAGCTAGTTTTCTTTGACTGAATAAAGACTGTATAACTAGAGTTATGTTTATTAGTTCAGATCTGTTACACAGACTGACTCACTTTGCTCTTATTTTTTTTTTCCTTGCCTAAAAACTAATTGTTAGGAGATGGTCCCCAGTTTCGTTCAGAAGTTCAGTCAAGTTTCAGTTCATTGTAATCTCTAAGTTTCCGTTTCTCCTGAATCAGGTGCTCTCAGCCTGAACATAAGTTTCTATCTCTCCTGAACCATAGCGCCCTGAGCCGTTGTGTCCCTTACTAGGTCCGTTACTAGGTCAGGCTGGAAGGGATACTCCCTCCCCTCCAGCAGCCTCCAATCCCGAGCTGACCCGGGCAGAAACAGCTAGAACAATCCACCCTGACACGCGCCTTTTTCCTCCGGTGTCGGGTTAGGACCTGGATAGTGGGAGAAAAACCTTACACTAATCTTTCCAAACACCTGTGGCTTCAATTTATCTAAAAAGGAGTCTTCCGACACTGACTCAAACCGTGTGTCATTTTCCCTCAGATTTAGTCAATCAGCTCAAAGAACTGGAGGAAACAAGTTGCTTGAAAATCAGCAAAGCCTCCAGAGGAAAATTTCTAGAGAGAGGAACTTAGTCGGTCACTCGAGGAGAGAAGGCACAGGGTCTGGATCCTGTCCGTCAGGCACTGGGTGAAACTGTCCAATCAGGTGCGCAGGCGGAGAGGAGGGGGCGGGACTCCGCGATCTCGCGGGCTTTTCTCACATTTGGATCCGCCACTTCCGTCCCCAGGCTCCGTGACGTCATCGCCCAGCTCCTTGTTTTCCACTCCCGGGACGCGTAGATCAGCTGTTACCTCAGTTTCCCTTTGAACCACCGGTGCCGGGAGAGTTCTAGGAAGGACGCGCACACCCCAAGCCGGAAATGGTGAGTGTGCGGCCAGGGCTGAATGGACCGAGCCGGAACCTGCCGTGCTGACCCGGAGGGGCCAGCCCCGGAGTCCGCGTCCCGGGTCCCGTCGCCTCCGCTGCGGAAGCAGCAGTGGCGCGTGGGTCCTTGCACCTAATTTCTTCCTGAGTCTCTGGTTTACATCTCGAGTCTTTCAGGGAGCAGTCTCAAGTCCATTTTACTTTTTCCCCAGCATATTTCCTTCTAGGACTGGCAGCCTATCTCTAAAATAAGTGTCACCCCCCCCCATGCAACTTTCCCCTCCACTGTGTTGTCCACTCTTTGTTCCCTATCCTGCAGTCAAGTGGACACTGTATTTTAACTGTCATTTTTTTTCCCACTGAATGATGGGTGGCACTTTGTGTATGTGTGTGGTACAGGAGATTGAATCCCGGGGCTTTAGCCGCTGAGTTACACTCCTAGCCTGTGTGTGTATAAGGGGGGGGGGGGGAGTTACTGGAGATTGAACCCTTGAGCTTTTTTACCTCTGGCTTACCCCGGACAAGACTTCTTTTGTGTGTGTGTGTGTATGTGTGTGTGTGTGTGTGTGTGTTGGGGAGGGGGGATACTGGGGATTGAATCCATGGGCCTTATACCTCTGAGCTATATCCCTAACCCTATTTTGTTTTTTATTTTGAAACAGGGTTTCACTAAACTGTTGAGGGTCTTAAGTTGCTGATGCTGGCCTAAAACCTGCAATTCTGTCGTCTCAGTCCTTCAAATACTAAGATTACAAGTGTGTGCCACTGTGCCCCCTCCCTGGCCTTTTTTAGTTTTTTATTTTGACGCAGGATTTCCCTAAATTACCACCGCTGACCTGGAACCCGATTTTCTCCCATCTCAGTTTACTTAATACTGGGATTACAGATGTGCACCACTGAGCCAGAATCTGGATTACACTTTTTTTTTTCTGTGTGTGGTACTGGGGATGGAACCCAGGGATTCTATCTCCAAGCTCCACCCCTAGCCCTATTGTTTATTCTTTATTTGAAACAGGGTCTCACTAATTTGCATAGTGCCTCCTAAGTAACTGAAGCTGGTCAGGAACCTGCTATCCTCCTGTCTCAGGCTCCCAAGTACTGGAATTACAAACATGTGCCACCACACCCGGCTTTGGATGGCACTTTTTAAAAAATTTATTTTCTGTTAGTGAACACTTCCCATGAGAGGAAAGCAGAGAATAATAACCTGGATTCCCAGTTCAAAAAGTCTTTGTACCAATTGGTACAAAGCCTATAAACCCCAGTACTTGAGAGACTGAGACAGGAAGATCACAGGTTCCAGACTAGCTAATTTGGTGAGACCCTGTTTAAAAAATTTTTTAAAGGGCTAAGGATATAAAATGCTCCTGGGTTCAATCCCCAGTACCCCCACCCCCCAAAATGTGTGTGTGTGTGTGTGTGTGTGTATGCACACGAGTGTATGTATGTATATATGTGTATATGTGTGTGTATATATATGTATATATCTTTGTGCCTCTCTCCCTTTATCTTCCCTACACCACAGACACCTCATCAGAATGCCTGTGGGTTGAGGTCACCTTTGGAAAATTAGAGAGTGATAAGTCTTCAGCTGCTACCCTGTCCTTTCCTAGCACTGTATTTTGGCACTGCCTGGGACTGCCACTAGTTGCCCATAGCTGCCAAGTGTCCTAAAGTGTGCACTTCTCCTTTGCAGAATGGAGAATTCTTGACATTGAATAACTACTGTTTTATTTCCTGTTATCTGAAGTTGGAAGAGTAATCCTGACATTTCTGGGACAATATGGTCAATGCCTGGTCCCCCTAGGTTGCTTAGAGTTTTACTAAATTGTTGTGGCCTCCCAAGTACTGAGATTATAGATGTAGCTGATGAAAACTACTTCTAAAAGTGCAAACAGGCAGGATGTGGTGGTTTACACCTGTAATCCCAGTACTTGGAAGTAGAAACAGGAGGATCACAGGTTCAAGGACAGCCTCATCAATGTAGGAGACTCTCAGCAACCTAGTGAGACCCTGTTTCAAAACAAAAAAAAAAACTACAGAAAGGGCTAGGAGTGTAACTCAGAGGTAGAATAGCCCTGGGTTCAATCTCTTGTACAAAAAAAAAAAAAAAAAAAAAAAAGAGTAGTTTTTGTCAAGTTCACTAGCAAACAAAACAAACCAGGTCATGAATTTTGCAGAATTTAATAAACCACTTTTCAGAGAGCTGAGATTATGATGAAGTTCAGCCTTCTGAGGACATATGTTGTGTTTTCATTTAGGTCATTTTATTTTGATGTATTTCCATTTATAACTTTTCTGTGAAGATTATTATGTATCATTCATTAGAGACATTTTAGGACTTAGAAAAATTATTTTTAATAGTCTGTTATTGTTTTTTTTTTTTTTTTTTTCCTATTAAGGTATTGGATATTGAATCCAGGGCTTTGCCCATCCTTATATTTCCTTCTAAAAATGATGTCAACAATGTGGCTAACATTGAAATGCCCTGAGGTTTATATATTCAGTTTGCATTATGGAAAATTACTACAAATATTATATTTGCCAAAAATACAGATATAGTTAACTGGAACACTGTAAATGGAGCATTTGTTTAAGAAAATCAGGTGAAGACTTAACTAATTCCTTCATAGCACTGTGTGTGTGTGTGTGTGTGTGTGTGTGTGTGTGTGTGTGTGTATGTGTGTGTGTGTATGTGTGTGTTATTGGGGATTGAACTCAGAGGGTTTTACCTCTGAGCTACACCCTCAGCCCTATTTTTATTTTTTTATTCTGAGACAGAGTCTTGCTAAGTTACTGTACACTGGCCTCGAACTTATGATTCTCTTGTCTTAGTCTTCTAAGTACTGGGACTATAGGCTTGTGCCACTATGTCCGGCTCCACATAAAATGATTTTTAAAAAGTCAGAATCAAGCCGGGCATGGTGGTGCACACCTGTAATCCCAGTACTTGAGAGACTGAGACAGGAGGACTGCAGATTCAAGTACAGTCTCAGCAATTTCAACAATCTGGTGAGACCCTGTTTCAAAGTAAAGAAAGGCTGGGGGTATAGCTTGAAGGTTAGCATGCCTTTGGGTTCAATCTCCAGTACCAAAGATAAAAAAATAAATAAAAGGTCAGATCATCCACTGTCTCTCCAGATGGAACCAGTCTTGTGAATCACATAATTTTTCAGTTTTGTAACAACCCTCCTACAGTTTACTTCATTTATATGTTACTTTTTTTTTTTTTTTTTTTTGCGGTACTGGGGATTGAACTCAGGGGCATTCTACCTCCGAGCTATACCCCCAGCCCTATTTTTTATTCTTTATTTTAAAACCGAGTCTCACTAAGTTGCGGAGTGCCTTACTAGGTAGCTGAGACTGGCCGCGAACCTGGATCCTCCGGTCTCAGCCTCCCGAATGCTGGGATTACAAGCGTGCGCCACCACGCCCGGCTCTATATGTTACTTTTATTGAAACCATATTATTCATAATATAATATTGTTTCTTATTTATATGCTTGTAAATTTTCCATGGGATGTATGTTTATTAATTTTTTATTAAATAAACTTCAATTTTCAGGACAATTTTAGGTTTATAGAAAAATTGACTATAGACAGTACAGAATATTAAAAAATACTCTTCTCTGCAGTTTATACATTACTTTATTTGCCACATCTTGAATTTGCCTAGCATGTTTGTTCCAGTAGATGAATTCGTATACTACACATAATTTAAGGATACTAAGTGTTCCCTAACAGGTCATGTGTTGAAGGTTTGGTCTCCAGCTGATGTCTCTATTGGGAAGTGGTAGTACTTGAGGGGGCGGGGCCTAAAATGAGGAAATAGATTATTGTGGGTGTGCCCTATTGGAACTCCATCCCCTTCTTTTTTTTCTTTTCCTGGACCCCAGGATGTGAACATCTTTACTCTACCACCGCTCTCCTCCCACTGTGGTTTTTGGCCTTCCAAAAGGCTCAAAGTGACAGGTCAAGGAATGAAACTGTGAGCCAGAAGTGTTTTTCCTCTTAATTTCTCTCAAGTATATTGTCACAGGCACAGAAACCTGAGTAGTATACTACATTTAATGATGATGACTTTGGATGAAGCAACACATTGTTACTATCTTAAGTCCATGCTTTTATTAGGGCTCACTCTTCTGTGTGGTATAATCGTATGGTTTTATCAAATGCAAGTGTCATGTATTCAATATGATAATATCATAAGAAGAATTTCATTGCCCTGAACATCCTGGGGTCCACCTAATCATTACTCTTCCCCTTCCCCTATTCCCTTTCTGCTCCCTAAGTCCCTGACATCCATTGATACTTTTCCTGTTTCCATTGTTTTACCTTTTCCAGAAGATTATAGACTTGGAACCATATGCTTATAGCCATTTCAGACTGGCTTCTTTTTCTTAGTCATATGCATTTAAGATATATCCATGGCTTTTCATGGGTCAATAGCTCATTTTCTGTATAATGCTCTTTTGTGTGTTGTACCAGTTTATCTGTTCAGCTATTAAAAGTGGAATCACGATTGCTTCTAGCTTTGGGCAGTTCTGAATAAGGTTGTTATAAATATTTCTGTGAGTTGTTTTCTATGTACATCAGTTTTCACCTCATTTGGATAAATACCTAGGAGTCCAATTCCTTAATCTTATAGTAGAGCATGTTTATTTTAGTATGAGCATAATAGTCTGTCTTACAAACTGCCTGTTCTACTTTCAGGTCACATCAACAATGAAATGTTTCTAGTCAATTCATGTTTCCACCATCATTTGGTAGTATCAGTGTTTTGGGTCTTAGGCAATGTACTAGGTACAGCATGGTACTCATTATTATGTTAATTTGCAATTTCCTGATGGCATATAAAGGTGAACATCTCGTTCATTGACTCTTAGATTATCTATATATATCTTTTGGAAGGGGGTCAGTTTTGAAAATTGTACCCAGGGACATTCTACCTCTGAGCTACACCCCCAGCACTTTTTTTTTTTAATGTATGGTACTGGGGTTTGAACCCAGGGGTGTTCTACCTGTGAGCTACATCCCCAGCCCTATTTTATTTTATTTTTTAATTTTGAAATTGCCAATGCTGGCCTCGAGCCTGCGATCCTCCTGTCTCAGCCTCCCAAGTATCATGACTACAGATATGTGTCACCACGCCCAGCTGCTGGGTGTATATCTATATATCTTTGATGAGGTTCTACTAGTTCTTTTCCCATTCGTAAATTGTTTACTTTTTGTTGTTATTACTCTTTTGGTGTGTGTGTGTGTGTGTGTGTGGTGCTGAGGATTGAATCCAGGGGCATTTTACCTCTGAGCTACAACCTCGGCCCTATTTTATTTTTTATTTGGAAACAGGATCTTGCTAAGTTGTGCTGAGAGTCTAGCTAAGATGCTGAGACTAGTCTCGAACTTGCAATCTTTCTGTCTTAGTCTCCCAAGTACTAAGATTATAGGTGTGCACCATTAGGCCTAGCTCTGCCCTAAATCTTTTAGGGGCACGTATTGGAGATTTCTCTTCCACTGTTTTTTGGCTTTTAGTTCCCTTAATATAATTGAATTTTTCTTCTTTCTTCTTTATTTGTTATTTTAAAGCATTTTTCTTATTCGTCTAGAAAAATAATTTTCTGAAAACTCTTGTTTTAGTTTTACTTTTGTGCCATTTTAATCTATATTGAATTGCTTTTTGTTCATAGAATGGAGGGGAGTTCAATGCATGTTTGCAGTTAGATGTCTTTTTTTTTTTGTTCAAACCTGAAATCCCGTCTCAGCCTCCCAAGTACTGAGATTACAGGCATGTACCACCACACCCAGCCACTGTGTACTTTTGTGTGGTTCTGGGAGTTGAATCCAGGGATATTCTACTTCCCAGCTCTACCTTGAGTTTTTTTTTTATTTTTTTATTTTGTGGTTTGAAATAGGGTCTTGCTAAGTTGCTGAGAGTCTCACTGCATTTCTGAGGCTGTCCTCAAACCTGCTATCCTCTCATTTCAGCTGTCAAGTACTAGGATTACAGCTGTACGCCACCACGCCTGCCTCATTAAGCACGTTTAAAGCCTAGATTGTTGGGATCCCTGACACCAGCAAAGTTCTAACTTTATTAGCAGGAATTTCTAAGGGTAAGGTACTGTCAGGAGTGCCTTTTAATCTAATATCATCCCATTCATTGATTTTGTTTTTATTTCCTGAGCTTTGGGGTCTTGCTGAGGAAGTCTACCAGTTCCTATATGTTGGAGACTTAGTATTACCTCTTTTCTGCCCAGAAGGTGGTAGGGCTTTATTATTACATGTACTAGAATAGCACAGGCACATAAATCAGTGGAACAGAATAGAAGTCACAAACAAACCCTCATACCTATAGTCATATGATCTTTGACAAAGGTGCCAGAAACTTATGCTGTAGAGAAGACAGCCTTATCAACATATGGTACAGGGTAAACTAGTTATTCCATACATAGAAAATGGAATTAGACCCCAATCTCTCACCCTGCACAAATGTTAACTCAAGATGGATCAAAGACTTGGGAATTAGACCAGAGACCTTGCAATTGCTAGAAGACATGGGCCAACTCTCCAACATATAGGAACTGGTAGACTTCCTCAGTAAGACCCCCAAAGCTCAGGAAATAAAAACAAAATCAATGAATGGGATGGTATTAGATTGAAAAGCTTCTGTGCAACAAAGGAAACCATCCGGAGTTTAAAGAGAGCGCCTACAGAATGGAAGGAAATCTCCAGCTACTCCTCTGATAGAAGATTAATTTGTAGACTATATAAAGAACTTAAAAATTTTAGTACTGAAAAACAGAAAGAACCCAATATAAAAATGGGCAGTATATAAGAAATACAAGTGACCAATAAATATATGAAAAAATATTCAACATCATTAGCAATCAGGGAAATGCAAATTATCTAGCTTCAGTTAGAATGGTAATCATCAACAATACAAATGATAATAAATGCTGGTGAGGATATGGAGAAATAGGAACCCTATACACTGTTAGTGGGATGTCGAATTAGTACAGCCACTATGGAGATCAGTGTGGAGGTTCCTCAAAAAACTGGGAATAAAATGGCCATATGACCCAGCTCTACCACTTCTGGAGGTCAACTGATGTTATACCATAGGGATATATGCATAACCATGTTTATAGCAGCACAGTTCACAATAGCCAAATTATGGAACCAGCCTAGGTATAGTATAAGATACTCAATGGAAGTTCATTCAGCCATAAAGAAGAACAAAATTATGTCATTTGTAGGGAAATGGATGGAACTAGAGGAATATGCCAAGTGAGATTAGGCAGTCACAGAAAGTGAAGGGTCATATGTGGAAAATAGAAATTGAAAACAAAGAGGACTAAATATAAATAAGGGGCCAGGTGTGGTATTGCATGCCTGTAATCCTAGTACTTGGAAGGCTAGAATAGAATGATATTTGGGTTCAAGGCCAGCCTCAGCAATTTAGACCCTTAACAACTTAGCAGGACCTTGTTTCAGAATAAAGTAGGGCCTCAGGTGTAGCTCAGAGGTAGAATGCCCCTGGGTAGTTCAGTCTTTAGTAAACACACACACACACACACACACACACACACATATATAGGGAGCTAACTGGAATAGTGGAGGGGGGTACTTGGAGAAGGAAGTGGACAGGTGAAAGGGTATATTTTTATGGAAATAATTCAAATGATCCTATGCTCATTTATGAAATTATTAATATCAGTGTTAATATTGTGTATGGAGAGGAGGAGAAATGGGGCTACACCCAGAGGGAAACACACAAGTGCCATGGACATGTATGTTTCTGTCACTCTGAACCTCACTATGATTTATAATTACAATGCACCAATTAAAAAAATGAAACGGATGAGAGGTTACTTTTTGTGAAAACTTATTTAAAGTAGTTCATTTACTTTATAAGGAAAGCTTTAGGAGAAAGGAAACTAACTAAAAGTAAGTGAATCATATCTTTACCAGGTCTACATCTTCTTGGATTCAGCAAGTAGAAAGGAATTTTTATTCTATTGTTGATTTTCTGAGTAGTTCAGCTTCTGTATTGGAGTAGCTATGACTGATGAAATAAGTGTTGACAGAGAATACATGTTTTGTTGACCAAATCATGGAATAATATTTGGAGACCACACAATCCATGTGAAATCTTGCATGTTAACTTTAGATTCCTAGTGTTGTCAACCTCACCCAGCCTCTATTACACCTATGTGGGATGTTTTAGAACTCAGTGTCCTTTGAGGATGTGGCTGTGCACTTCACCCAGGAGGAGTGGGCTTTGCTGAATCCTTCCCAGAAAAATCTCTACAGGAATGTGATGGAGGAAGTCCACAGGAATCTGGTTTTCATAGGTAAGAATGATAGCATTTGTTTACTTAGCAAGGTAGGGAACAAGAATGTATTGTGGTCACCTGTGCAGAATATAGAAAGGGTTGGCTGCATAATATTATATATATGTATATATATAATAATTATTAATATAATGAAAAAGTTGGTGAATAGACTGGGCTTGATGTTAATATACACCTCAGGACAATGTGGTAAATTTTTTAATGATTTACAATGATTTTTCTGGGTGTACATTTTAGGGAACAAAATGGGAGTTCAGAACATTGAAGATCAGAACAAAACTCCTGAAAGAATTCTAATGTAAGTCTTTATAAGAATAAGCAGTGTCCCTTGAGGGAACTTTTAGTAGTTTATGTAATTTTAAAAACAAAGCAATCATAATTTGAAATATATTCATCAGAAATACTTCCACATTGCATGGGTATTCAGTGTTTTCAAGGTAATTGATTTCCAAAGAGTAAGAAATTACATTTTTGAAACCAGTATTTTGGTAATAAATATGGGGAACAATGTTGCCAAGGAATGAACCAGTTTACTTTCAAACTGTTTAGACATAACAGAAAACTTACACATTCTCTGATACTGGTAATAATGTAAGTCTAAGACCTATTAATAAACATAAAATCATTAGTAAACAAGTTATATGATAGATACTAAAAAATAATATTCAGTCATAACCTTCAGTGAGATTCCAAACTTTAATCTGAAAAAGAAAATTCCTGCCAGAGGAAATACATATGATACAGTATGTGTGTTGAAAGGTCTTCATATGTCTTTTGTTTTTTAATAGGAGATTCATATCTCACTCTGGAACCAAACCAACTGAGAGTGAGGAATGTGGAAAGAAACCGTATGAATTTAAACGATACAGGAAATGCTTCATTTCTCCCACAAGTATTCAAAGACAAATGATGCACAACATTAATGGCCCTAATGAATGTAGGATGAGTGATAAATCCTTCAGTCATTCAAGGTTTATTGGAAAACATGAACCAACTCACACCAGACAGAAATCCTATGAATGTACACAGTGTGGTAAAGCCTTCATTAGTTCTGGTAACCTTAAAGTACATGAAAGAATTCATACTGGAAAGAAGCCCTATGAATGTAAACAATGTGGTAAAGTCTTCACTACTTGTAGTTCCATTAGGAAACATGAGCAAACTCATAGTAGACTGAAGCCCTATGAATGTAAACAATGTGGTAAAGCCTTTACTACTTCCTATTATCTTCGAAGTCATGAACAAATCCATGCCGAAGTGAAGCCCTATGAATGTAAACAATGTGGAAAAGGCTTCCTTTGCCCCTCTAAGCTTCAAATACATGAAAAAGTTCATACTGGAGAGAAGCCTTTTGAATGTATACAATGTGGTAAAACCTTCACTACTTCTAGTTACCTTTATATACATAAAAGAACTCACACTGGAGGGAAGCCCTATGTATGTAAACAATGTGGTAAAGCCTTCACTAGTAACACTCACCTTCGAAGACATGAAAAAATTCATACTGGAATGAAGCCCTATGAATGTAAACAATGCGGTAAAGCCTTTACTCGTAACCCTCACCTTCGAAGACATGAAAAGACTCATACTAGAAAGAAGCCCTATGAATGTAAACAATGTGGTAAAGTCTTCTCTACTTGTAGTTCCATTAGGAAACATGAGCAAACTCATAGTAGACTGAAGCCCTGTGAATGTAAACGATGTGGTAAAGCCTTCGCTACTTCTGATTATCTTCAAAGTCATGAACAAATCCATGCCAAAGTGAAGCCCTATGAATGTAAACAATGTGGAAAAGGCTTCCTTTGCCCCTCTAAGCTTCAAATACATGAAAAAGTTCATGCTGGAGAGAAGCCTTTTGAATGTATACAATGTGGTAAAACCTTCACTACTTCTAGTTACCTTTATATACATGAAAGAACTCACACTGGAGAGAAGCCCTATGTATGCAAACAATGTGGTAAAACCTTCACTACTTCTGGTTACCTTTACACACATGAAAGAACTCACACTGGAGAGAAGCCCTATGTATGCAAACAATGTGGTAAAGCCTTCACTAGGAACACTCACCTTCGAAGACATGAAAAAATTCATACTGGAATGAAGCCCTATGAATGTAAACAATGCGGTAAAGCCTTTACTCGTAACCCTACCCTTCGAAGACATGAAAAGACTCATACTGGAAAGAAGCACTATGAATGTAAACAATGTGGTAAAGTCCTTTCTAGTCCTACTTTACTTCAATTTCATGAAAGAACTCATACAGAAGAGAAGCCCTGCGAGTGAACACAATGTGGTAAAGGCTTTATTTGTACCATTTACTTTGATGTTCATTTATGAAAGAACACACACTAGAGAGAAGCTATATGAATATACACAATGTGGTAAACCTTTACTGTTCCAGTAACCTTAAAGCACATGAACAAACCTCATAATAGAAGCCCTGTGAATGTGCCAGTGTGGTAAAGTCTTCACTAGATCTGCTTACCTTTATATATGTGAAAGAATGCCTGCTGGAGAGAATTCCTATGAATGTAAACAATGTGGTGAAGCCTGCACTTGTTACAGTTCTATTGGAGAATGTGAACCAATTCACACTATGGAGAAGCCTCATGAATGTACTTAATGTGGTAGTCTTCTCTTCACTCATTACCATTTCTTTCAAATACATGAATGAAATCTTATTGGATAAAGCCATATGAACATAAATAATTTGGTAAAATCATGACTAATTATAGAACCTTAAAGCATATAAATACAGTCTTACTGAAGAGAAGCCCTGTGAATGAATATAAACAATGTGGTAAAGCCTTCAGTAGATCCACCTGAAAGGCCACCTCTTGGCATCACCCACTCCATCTTGAGATTTTTAAGATTTATGACCCACCCAGTACAAACACCAGCCTTGCCAAGAACAACCTCTTCAATACTTTCCATAGAAACCACCCTACCTGAAAAACAAAAAGCTCAACTGCCATAACTGCTTGAGCGCTAATGCTTTCTTCCCCCTTGCGACTTAATGCTATCACCCAATCAGTTTAAAGGCCATCCTACCCTATCCAATCAAGCAACGCCAAGGCATGGAAATCTCCACTTGCTTTTCCCTTTAAAAACTTTGTAAGCCCACTCTTGGGGGTCGGACAGTCCTCTCACTTAGGGGGATTGTCCGCTGTGCTCGAGCTCGTTAATAAAAAGACCCTTCTGTTTTTGCATCTGTGCCAAGTCTCTGGAGTTCTTAGGGGGTTACATGGACCTAGCATAATATCTGTCCACCAACCAGAGACAGGTGAGGGAATTCCTAGGTTCAGCAGGGTTCTGTAGATTATGGATTCCAGGCTTCGTCGAAATTGCTGCACCCCTCTACAAACTAACCAAAGACAAGAGTGAGTTTAAATGGATGCCTACACACCAACAGGCATTTAAAACTGAAAGTTGCCCTCTTGTCTGCCCCGGCACTGGGACTCCCAGATGTCACCAAGCCCTTCCACCTATTTGTGGACGAAAGAAAAGGGAACCTCCAAGGTGTGTTGACTCAGACTCTAGGGCCGTGGAAACGGCCAGTGGCATATTTATCCAAAAAATTGGATTTGGTTGTAGCAGGTTGGCCACCTTGCCTACGAATGGTGGCGGCAGCTGCTGTGCTGGTCAAAGATGCGGACAAATTAATGTTGGGCTAAAATTTAACTATAACCACGCCCCATGCAATAGAGGGTGTCCTTAAACAGCCACCAGACCGATGGATGAGCAATGCTCGCATCACTCGCTACCAGTCGTTACTTTTAAACCCAGAAAGGATTCTCTTCCAGACCCCAATTTCGCTAAACCCAGCTACTCTCTTACCCAGTCCAACCTTGGAACTGCCGTTTCATGACTGCACCAAGGTGCTGACACGTATGCACAGCCTTCATGAGGACCTAACAGACATCCCTCTACAGGAGGCGGACCATACCTGGTTCACAGATGGGAGCAGCTTTCTTCATCATGGAGAAAAGAGAGCGGGAGCTGCTGTTACAACAGTAGATGAGGTAATATGGGCCCAACCTCTGCCTCCCGGGACGTCAGCTCAGCAGGCAGAACTGATAGCTCTAACTCATGCCTTAATAATGGGCAAAGATTTAAAAGTCAACATCTACACAGACAGCTGATATGCCTT
>PVLC010020106.1:0-29689 GCA_004027655.1 Graphiurus murinus | reverse complement strand
TCATCTAAAATATTGCACAGTTCTCCATTCCCTGTGTGCATTGTATCCCCTACCAGCTCTTTTATAGAACATTTCCAACACACACACACACACACACACTCACACACACACACACACACACACACACACACCTTTGTCTGCTTCTCTGTACTTGAAGGTAAAATGCATGCATTTTGAAAGTTTATCCATTTGCTCACTGGCCTGTCTTCAGACTCTAGGATATAATAGTGGCCACTCACCTATCTATCTCCAGAACCTGGCACATATTAGGAATTTCATAAATATTAGTTCAGTGACTATACCCAAATAATTTGTATCTGGAAGAAAAAAAAAATGATGATGTATCCCTTTCATTGGGGACAAATAAAAAAAGAACTGTTCTTCCTCTCCGTATCCTATTAAAATATAAGTTATTATTTTTGAAAGGAAAATACGAACTCTACTGATACTGTTATTATGCCTGGAAAATTATTCAATGCTCTGTTCTTTTATTTTATTCTTCTTTTTAAAATCCCTATGCTTTGTTTATATAAATTATATTGCCTAAATTTAAATTCACTGATACTTTATTCTTCTGTCCCAATTTCTTGTTAAGGCATCCAGGAAATATTTGTTTACTTATTTATTTACTGCACTGAGGATTGAGCCCAGGGGTATTCTACACTCCTACCCCTATTTTATTCTTTATTTTGAAACAAAGTTATGCTAAATGACTGTGCACTGGCTTTGAGCCTGTGATCCTCTTGCCTCGGGCTCGCCACACACAACACCCAGCTAGGAAAATCTTTGTTTCAGGCATTTTATTTCTCAGTTACATAATGTCCATTTGATTTTCTTTTTATGATTTCTACTTCTTTTTTCCCAACTATTAATTTTCAGCTGGTTTTTTTCATTCTTTTAATATATTTATGAGGCTCATTTTTCTCTTAATATACTTATGAGAATCATTTTAAATCCTTCACTAATTCTAACCTCTGAAGCAACTATGTGTCTGCTTCTGTTTCTTTCTTTTGCTCTTGATTTGGGGTGATACAGTTAGACTATAACTGTAACAAAACACTGCTCACAGTTTTCAGTCCACTGTTAGACTGGTTGATTCTGGGTCTATGATGAGGCAGTATATCATAGTGAGAGCTCATAGGAGAGGAGGCTAGTTTACCTTATTACTGGGGCACAAAAAGAGAGAAATAAAACCAGTATACCACAATCTCTTTTGAGGGGACATTCTTACTGACCTATGACCTCCCACTTGGTCCCAGTCTCTTAAAGTTTCCACCACCTTCCAATAGTGTCAAGTTGAGGGATATATGAGAGATTGACACTATAGCACAAGCTTTCCTGTTTCTTCACTTGTCTTGTAATTTGAGATTGTATGTTAGATATTGTATATATATATATATATATATATATATATATGTGTGTGTGTGTGTGTGTGTGTGTGTGTGTGTGTGTATATCATTTTTTCCTTGTTTTTTAATCTGTGTATAACTTTTCTTCTCATAAACTTCAACATCCTAGCAAAAGTTATATACAGATAAATTACTAGAAATCAGTATAGTCCTGAGAAATCTAAGGTATTGTATCTCTTGTATCTCGTATCTCTTTCTTACCTATTATTTAGGCAATAGTTTCTAGAAAGAAAGATGATAAGTTGTGATTAGGAACCAAATCATCAAGAATTACAGACCAGATTTTTCTGGAAGTGTTTAAAATAACAGTATTTGAAATCATCTCTCAGACAGTTAATTATTTCTTTTATGAAGAAAACTTATTTTAAGTTCAGTAATCTAAGAATAGAATAGTAGAAAGAAGTGTATTAGGACCATAAGAATTTACTACACTGTAGAAGCAGTAATGCCAAAAGGATTTAAGATAAAACTATAACAACAATTTTGGGATTGATAAATAATAGTAGTACTTCTGTAAGAGGGCAGAAGGAAAGTCTATCTCAACTAAGCAATTAGCATTCACAGATCCAACCGTAGTTCACAGATCTAACCAGTGGAAAGAAAGAAGCAGAGTTATATTGTAAACTCAAGATTAGACAATAGAAAAGTTGAAGGCCCACTCCCTTTAGAAATTAATACTACTAGAAAGTAAAAGGGATAAAATTCACTTAGTGATTGTCAATGTTACCTGGTCGCTGACATGCATTCTGTGGCTTATGCAATGAGTGTAGGCCCTCAGAGGAGTCGCATCTTGGGACAATGCAAAACTAGTAGGATGAAGAACAAAGAGGAGAACAATCACAGGTTCAGGTTAATAAATAATCATAATAAGACTATGAATGTTTTAAAATCAGGCTAGGCATTTTCCTAAAAGTCCCATTGTGTGAGCTATTCACTATTTAGCATCAGTATTTAACGCTGTAAAAGTGATCAACCTATAAACTAGATTAAAAACACACCAAACACTTAATAAATAGTTTATTCTCATTCTGAAAGTCTTGAATTCTAGTTCTACTGAGAATATCAAGTAGCAAATGTAAGTGAAGATATAAATTAGTGGCCACATTTTATTCATGCTTTAGTTAGGTCTTAGTTTTCAAGTTAGGATTCCTTTTCAATTATTAGGAATGTTTATCTTATCATCCACTTACCACTCTGCCTGTCTCTGCTTGCATGTATGTGTGTGTCTACTTTGGATTTTCATCTGTGCCATTTACCAAAAGCATAATCTCAAGAAAACAAAACAAAAACATTGGCTAATGTTTTTCCTATCATATTCAGTAGTGAGGGATAATGATGTAGACAAACCCATAAGAAAAGAAATGAACCAGGAAAACTAAAATGGCATTGGCCAAAGAAAATATGTCTTAATGGGAAGAAAAGTACTTTATTGTTCTTAACACTAAATTAGTCAAAATCAAATGACTAGAATTTTAAAATTGGGAATGTGAAACTTAAAAAAAAAATCTTTTAAAATAAGACTGGAAAAACTTATAGAGTAACTTTACACAGCCTGAGTCTTGAGAGAGTATGATTCTATTCTAATTACATTGAATCACATCTTGGTAAAACCCTGGAAAACTCATTTATTTCCTTCAGTTTTTAAGTTGATAAAAGAGAAAATAAAGCTTTACTTAGTGTGCCCCAGCTTTGGAAAAAACTAAGAACTCCTTCTAGGTAAATAATTTGGCTTTTTGTATGGAAATAGTTCAGTATTATAAAATGTCTAATCTATTCCATGTGCCAACTCAAAATAGAACTTGCATATAAGACTATATAGAGGAAATGAATGGATTAATTTTGTATTATTATTGATTATTATGTAGAGTCAGAATTGATGGAAAAATTATTTATTAAATGATCTCAGGGAAGAGATGAGTCCTTTCTGTGTCCTCTCTTGGATCAAAAGGCAATAGTAAAGCTAGAGAAAAGGACTTTACTGAGAGCTGAATGGAACCTATTTCCTTGGGAAAGGTCCTTCACCAGGGGCTTCACACAACATGGGAGCCAATCCTGTGAGGTACTGGAAATGCAATTCATTGTTTTCAAATAACGAGAAAAAGAAACTTCTCATTTAACATAGTTTTACCATTAAGAGTCCCTTGAGTAAAGCAAATAAGAAATTATGCTTTTCTGACAAAGGAATTCTTGATTTAGTTGCATGTTTCAAGGTTGTGATTACAGCATCAGTGACTGACTAGAGGAGAGATTGTGCAAAGCAGATCAAGCAGCTCATTCAACTATGAGATCCGGGTGCCACATACACCTGGAAAACCTCTTCCTGGGATTACAGGTCTGACATTTGAGGTTTACCAGTTAAGAGACTTTTGGGAATAGAAAACACAGTAAAAATAACAAAACCAAATTCGTTTTTTTCTTTAAACTATAAAATCAGCTTGCAAACTCTCATGTCAGTTCTTGATAGTAATTACTAAAGCATTAAGTATGGAAAACATTTCCTATGGCTACCTTATGCTTATAACATCAAAAGTAGAACAAGTTAGATAAGAGCAAAACATTCTGGTATACTATTGGAGAGTAGGGTGGCTACAGATAACAATAATGATCTATACATTTCAAAAAGCTGGAATAATGGATTTTTTTTTGTCCTTCGTTGCTACTGAGGATTGAACCCAGGTGTGTTCTACCTCTGAGCTACACCTACAGGCCTATCTTATTTTTTTATTTTGAAACATTGTCTCATTAAGTTGCTGAGGGCCTTGCTAAGTTTTTAAGTCTAGCCTCAAACTTGTGTCTTCTGTCTCAGCCTCCCATCTACTGGGATTATAGTAGACTTTAGAAGATAGGATTTTGGAAATTTTCACTATGAATAAATAATAAATGTTTGAGGCAATAGATATATTTAGCCTGATATCTATTATACAATGTATATATCTCAGATTACTCCATTGATCTGTATAATTTTTGTGGTTTTACATGTGAGTTAAAAATTAACTTAAATAAAAAATTAGAATAGTGAGTATAGAACTAAATTTATACAAACATATCAAGTAAGTAAATAGAATAGGAAGAATAACTATAGCCAATGTAGAGTAAGAAATACTTCCCTTTACAATATCGAGGTGTAGCTAATGAGAATACCCCCATAATCTGAAATAATGGTTTTACTAATGATTATATTTTTAATACAACCAATATTTGATCATCATAAAACAAATAACCTTACTGCATTTTAAAAATATAAAACACTACAAAGTGCAATAGTGATTGTATTTTATAAACCTGAACTTTTAAAAATATTTAAAATTACCATATTAGTACTTTCATCAATTTCCCTCCTTCCTTTTCTCTAATTTATTAAAACTACACTAAATTTGTGAAAACAAATGTAATCCACTGGTGACTTCAACTTAAAACAAATTTCAGAGATGTTTAATTGTGCAGTTTTCTTATTAAAATGCTGCTGAATTTCTGCACATATCAAATATACCTGTTTATACCTTTGTAAATATGGATAGATTAGGAAACGAGAGTGAGAAAGAATAAAACAAGCAAGAAGCAGAAAAAATATTATCCTTATATTCTACATATACTCTATAGAGAACCTCAATAACCTTTCTACTAATGAGTGGAGTGTATCTGATGAAATTCCCCTTTGGACATTTTTCAGATATTAAATTTTGAAATGACACATCTTGCAAACAAAGGTAGAAGCAATTTTATCCTATTAACAGCTTGAAATTTCACACCATGAAAATGGAAAAGGAAAGTAAAATGAGGTTAAAGAGAAAGCTAATTAGAATTTAGAGGTTTGCTGGGTTAATGTCTAGACTTTGGAGGCCTAGGTTTTTAACAATTTACATACCTTGCAGTTAGACTTAAAGATCGGCCTGCACTTAAACAACTCAATGAGCAAATCTCTGTTCCTCTCAGCATGCTGCAGACCCACATTGCAATGTCACAAGAGAAAATGTAGAGAAAAACAGACAAACAAAACAAATGCAAAGCATTTATAAAATCTATGTACCTATAATATACTCAAAATGAAGGGGAGAAGCTGTAGAAAAGGGTATCATCCATTGAAGAACCAACCACCCATGGAACAGATTCTCAGACAGAGCTGCTAGCTGACCTGGTAATGTCACGGCCATCTAATGTTTTTAGCTGAAAAATAAAAAGATACCCCTGTAAATAAACAAGGAAGAATCCAGAAAACAAACAGAAAAATGTACAAAAAATTCAAAGAGGCAATCCAAAGCAAGCCCAAATGCCGAACAAGTATTTGAAGAGAGCTGAAACCAATAATTACATACATGCAAACTGAATAGATAATAATTAGATAAATGCAAACCATTGCTAATAATGCAACACTTTGTGTACATAAGAATGACAATAATCTGTAGGGTAAGTAATGCAAAATGTCAATCAGGATGTGAGGAGAAGAGAACATTATTTGGTAAAAGTGTAAATTATAGATGGGGCAAGTCATTCAGAAAAGCAGGCTGTAGTACTTAGCTAAATATAGGATTTATACGTCCTCTGATCTAAAGACTTTAATCTTGGGCATAAGTTACAGAGAAATATTTATATAGTTACAATAGAGATCATATAATAGGTCGTTTACCACTGTAGTATTTTTGCTTCCAATTTAGTGTTTCCACAAATACAGTATGTGTGTCAAGGCAAGGAATGAGAGACAAGTCAGGAAACTGCTTCTAAAGGATGGGTGAGATGAGTGTTGCAGATGCATCCCATGGAACCCTCTTCAGCAGTTTGGACAAACAGATGTATAGACAGTATCAACAGACCTTGAAGGCATTGCACTGAGTTATAAAGGAAAGGAATAGAACACCATGGGTGCATTAATACACACATGGCAAAGATTTTTATAGTGAAAGGTTGCTGGTGTTAGGGAGAGAAAAACAAATGAAGTTCAGCATGAAAGGGAAAACATGGAGTCCAATGAAAGGGCTCTGGCATACGCAGAGGATTACAGTGTGCTCTGAATGGGGTAGCATGTTTAACTTAGTTCTTCAAACTTGCCATCATAAAAAAGAAGCAGAAGAAAATAATCCAGTATCCTCCAGCTTGATCTGGTGGCTAAAAGCTGTGAACAGGACACACTATTTTTTGCATCTGATTATTTTGGCCTCTGCTGCCTGCCAGGGGCTCTTGGGATACACATCTCTCTTTTATATTCAGCAAGGAAAAGCACTTTCCACTTCTGAATCATCAGAGTAAGTTCAGGTTTTCTGCATGATGGAGTAAATTAAGATCTTGTGATGTCCCTGCGGATGTTCATGTTTGAATGTTTGCTCTTCCTTGGAGCCTGTCCTTTGCTTCTGGTCCTTGCTCATTGGGCTTTATGCTCCTCCAAGTCCTTCATTATTTTTGCTATTTTTTAAAATGTAATAATTCAGGTCAAATTTCTATATATTTGCATGAAAGTGTTACTTTCTCCAGTAATAATGAAGATTACCTTTGGATGGGAATCATATCAAAGTTCTAACTATCTTAAAAACAAACTTTTTTTTCAGAGCTGGGATATGGGTATGGAAGCCAGGGGCATTCTACCTCTGAGGTACACCCCCAGCTCTATGTTTTATTCTTTATTTTGAAACAGGGTCTTACTAAGTTGCAGAAGTCCTCATTAACTAGCTGACAATGGCCAAGAATCTGTGATCCTCCTGTCTCAGCCTCCCAAGTACTGGGATTACAAGCGTGTGCCACCACATCCAGCTCTTACAAACAAACTTTAGGAATCAGAATACTTGAAGAATTAAAATCTACCTGCATATTTCGATAAAATGGCCTATAATATGTGCAATGTTTCCCCCAACCAAGAGAAAAATATTAAAACTTAAGGAAACATGATTTTTTTAATTTTAAGAAACTACCTTATCAAGTAATTACTATTTGGAATAAAGAATACAATTTTCCAGAAAATCAGCTCACAATAATTACAGAATAAAATTTTTAAAAGAGTGATGAATCTTTGTGACTATATATACAGTCTTTCAGTATTTGACCAGAATATTTGCGTTGCGTTTTTCAATTTGTCCTTGAACTAAACATTTAAAACTCACTGAAACAGCTTGTATTGGTTCCATAGCCAAACATTCATTGTCCAAAATATGAGTTTACCCAGAGAAAAGCCAATCTATATTCATGGGCTTTCTTTTCCCAATATGTTAAAATTGCTTCTTAGTGTGAATGTTACCTTCTAGAAAGCATTTGACTGTATCTAGAATTAATATCTACATTTTGTAGCTGAGAAGACTGCAGTCTGAAAACATAAGAGACTTGGCCAAAGCCAAAAGTCATGTCAGTCCTTGACCATTCACAACTTTACTTTTGTTATTTGGATCATCCTCTTCCTGATGCCTATGTCATGATTACTCATAAACCAGAAACACTGAGGCCAAATAGAGCTGGAAATATTACTGAAAATCACACTTAACAGAAGGGCTTACTAACATCTCTATGGATAGGAATGAAGGTGTAATGATAGGAGTGAAGGTATAACTCGCAAGCCAGTGCAGCAGACTGGTAGAGGCTTTCAGTTTGTTTTTTTGTGGTACTGGACATGGAACCCAGGGGCATTCTACCTCAGAGCCACACCTCCAGCCCTATTTTATTATTTGAGTTTGAAACAGGGTCACACTAAGTTGCAGATGTCCTCGCTAAGCTGCTGAGGCTGGCCACGAACTTGTGATCCTCCTATCTCAGTCTCCCAAGCACTGGGATTACAAGCATGCACCACCACCACGCCGGGTGGAGGCTTTCAGATTCTAGGTCGACTACAGTTCAATATGTCCTCCCCTATTCATTTATTTATTATAATAAATGATGACATTCATCACTTGGTAGCTATTGAGTTATTTCATCAAGTTAATAAAAATGCTGTATTGGTATAAATCTATAACTCTGAACAACATAAAACTCACATACAACCATTGCAGGAAACTCATATGTGTACAGGCATACACATACTCATCCATGTTGCTACTTTGAGGAAAGTGGTTAAAAAGCTCCTTAAAATAGTTTCTGGTTTCTATATTTTACTTTTTTATTATTGTTTTTATCGACATCATTGTCATTCACTGGTAAGCCTTAAAAATCTCTTGCTATTTTGCCCTCAATATTATTTTAACACTTCCCTTGGGAATCTGTTCTTCCTGGTAGAAAGGATGTTGATTTTTAACCAAATCAACAGAGCACTTGAAATTATTAAGTGACTAATATGAATATTTCAGCAAAACTGGGAACAAAGGGACTTATCATGGCATCAAAAAAGAGCAATGGGAAGGGCTAAATTTGCCTAATGTTTAATAAGCTACTGAAATACTAAATCATAGGTTAACAATCCAGAGTTAATGCAGTTTTCAAAGTTTTGCATTTACACTAAAAAGAGAAGAATTTATTCTGGTAAAAGTCTGTGACAATTCACTTGATTTCCCTTTGCTCATAATGTGCAGAATCATTGAAATGTACAGTAAGGCATGGTATTATAGAATATTTATTTATTTGTCTCCAACAGTGTGGTAGTCTAACACTAACTAAAATGGCATAAGTCTCCATGTCTACTTTCAAATAGATGAGAGCAGATATAATGATACAAACTTGAAAAGTCAACCTCAAGACAAAAGTGTTTGACCATTTCATGTATGTCCAGTAAGTCAAAGGTGGGAAAATTGATAGATCTGTAGGAAATGCAGTTCAGGATAATGGGAAAATAAAAGTGGAAATGACATTATCTCACAGACTGATCAGCTCACCGAATGCCATCATTTGACGTTATATAAATGTAGAGCATAGTCAAATACCTTAGGAGTGTAGAATATGATATTTATAAAAGAGAAGTAAGGATGGTAAATAAGTTTCTAAAACAAGATGGCAAAACAAGAAATCAAAAAAAGAAAACAAAATAAATAAATAAAAAATAGAATAAAAACTAAAACAAGATGGCAAATTATATATGCATACACACACACACACACACACACACACACACACACACACACATCAACACATCAAATATGTGTATTTGCAGTATTGGGGATTGAACGCAGGACCTCACACATGCTGGGCAAGTGCTATACCCTTGAGTACATCCCCAGCCCTGTATGTGTGATCTTAGAATCTTAGAAATAAAAATTTCCAAGCAACAGTTTAATTTGTTACAATGTGGCATTTGCCTTATTTCCACATGGTGTCATGAGACATTTGCCATGTGTGTACACATTGCAGGACTTACCATTTGGCATCCTGTGATTGGCTAAATCCTGTCTACTGTGATTGGCTGAGACTCAGATACTTATTTGCTACAAGAATATGCTCTTTAGTTTCAGTGCAGTTTGTTTATCAAGTTGAGGTTGCAGTTTGCTATATACAGGATCATCATTAGGACAAATTTAATTGAACTTAACAATTAAGAATGACTATCTTAGAAAAGGATTGTAATTGGTTTTCTAATAAAAGCCAAGGAAGCTGGGCGTGGTGGCCCACGCTTGTAATCCCAGTATTTGGGAGGCTGAGACTGGAGGATCTGGGTTCGAGGCCAGCCTCAGCTACCTAGTGAGGCACTCTGCAACTTAGTGAGACTCGGTTTCAAAATAAAGAATAAAAAATAGGGCTGGGAGTATAGCTTGGAGGTAGAAGGCCCCTGAGTTCAATCCCCAGTATCAAAATAAATAAATAAATAAATAAATAAATAAATAAATAAATAAATAAATAAATAAATAAATGCCAAGGAAATTTACTTTGGTGTCTCATACAACTAATCCCATCAACCGGTTCTCAGAGACCTTGATGATATGAAATGATAAGATCACAATGAGCCAGACAGGGAAGTCATAAAAAGTATGAAATCAGATCCAGTTTGCCTGATGCTATTCTCATGATTCAATAAGGATTGTGGGTTTGGGGGAGCAAGACCACAAAGGTAAAATGCCATTCTTATTTTCTTATTCCATCACATCAAGGCTGTATATCATGAAAGTTGATTTACCCTTACTGAAGTCTGTTTTGATTAAGTGGCTGATGTTTTGTTTGTTAGGTTTTTCCCTGTAAAATTTCTTTCATTCTTTTTTTTTTTTTTTTCCTTTTATGGTACTGGGAATTGAACTCAGGGGCATTCTACCTCTGAGCTATACCCCCAGCTCTATTTTTTATTCCTTATTTTGAAACAGAATCTCACTAAGTTGCAGAGGGCCTAAGTAGCTGAAGCTGACTGAACCAGTGATCTTCTTGTTTCAGCCTCCCTAGTACTGAAATTACAAGCAGGCACCACCACATCCACTCTGAAATTTCATTTTTAGTTCATTTCTGAACTATATTCCTTGGAAGGGAGTGACTTTGCACAGCCCGTACTTTAGGAATATGGTATTATAGTACACCTACCTTGCAGCAAAATACTTTAATAATTTGGACTTCAAGCATGAGAGATTTATCTCTTTCTCCATTTATTTATTTATTCAATCACTCATATACAAATTGAACATTCTTTTTTCGAAACCCCCAAATCCAAAATTCTCCAAAATCCAAATAATCTTAAGTGTCAGCTTGATGTTACAAGTGGAAAATTCCATACCTGATCTCATGTAATCAAACTGTTGGTACACTAAAAATATCATATAAAAATGGCTTCGGTCTACATGTATAAGGTATACATGAAACATAAACAAATTTTGTGTTTAGCTTTGGGTCTCATCACCAAGATATCTCATTATATATATGCAAATATTACCAAATCCAAAACTTCTGAAATCCAAAGCATTTCTGATCCCAAAGGATAAAGAGTAAGGAATAGCCAACCTATAGATTAATAATGACTTGTAAGTATTTATTTTGTGCTTTGTATTAAATATGTATTAATCAAGTCACTCTAGCTTTAGTTACTGATAACTTTTTCAGTTGGCTCTAGTTTCCTTTGACCTACCTCTCAATGCTGTGGATATTTTTAGGAATCCCTTACTTTCTGGCAATGTATCATGTTCAATTCCCATTATTTGTTCATTTCTTTTTCAATATCTTTCCTTTCTTTATTAAATCTGAGTTTCTGATGTATATCATTTTTTTCTCCCTGTAGAACTTCTTCAGATATTTCTTGCAAGACAGATTACTGGCAATGGAGTCCCTCTGTTTTTGTTTGTTTGAGAAAGTCTTGATTTCTCTCTCATTTTTGAATGATAACATCACTGGTTATTGATTTCTAAGTTGGTGCTTATTTCTTTCGAAACTAAACATTTCATTCCATTTTTTCTGCCTTGCATGCCTTTTGAAAAGAAGTCTGCTGTAATTATCTTCATTTCTCATAGAGAAGATTTCTTTGTTTTTCTTCTCTGCCTTCTTTTAGTATTTTTTTTTTGTCTTTGGTTTTCTTCAGTTTGAGAATGATGCAGTTAGGTATAATTTTTAATATTTTTTTGTTCTTAATGTTCTCTAATTCCTAGATCTTTTATCTGACATTAAATTAAGAATGCTCTCAGTTATTACTAGTTCAGGTATTTATTCTGCTCTGTTCTTCCTTGTTCTGGTGATATCCCAGTTGAGAGAATCTTGCACCTTTTGAAATTATCCTATAGCCCTCAGGTGCTCTGTTCTGTTTTACTTATTCTCTGTGTACTACATCTGAGAAATTTCTATTAACTGTTTTCAGTCTTTATTCACTTTTTCTTTTCTTGGGACATATCAAAATCATCCTTTACTCCTGTCAGTTTTTTTTTTCATTTCTAGTATTTTCTGTTGATTCTTTCTTAGAGCTTCCATTTCTGTTTATGTTACACATATCTTCTTGCCTGTTGCTTATATTCTCTACTAGATTCATTGACATGCTAATCATAGCAAAACTTCTTAGATCATATCCCAAGATCTATGATATTTCTGCATCTTGCTTTTCACATTTTGCTTCTTTCCTATTTACATGCCTTGTAATTTCTTTTTCCATTTAGAAAAGTGAACATGATGTTTCAGTTTAGGAACTGAGGCTAATAGGCTGGTAGAGTGAGGCTCAGTTTTAATCTGGGTAGGAGCTGAGCTATGTTTAATGTTTGCTGTAGCTTCTATATGCTTCACATTCCTCTATCTTCTTTGTTTTTATGTTCCCTATTGATTTGAGAATCATAAGTGCTTTCTCTCAGAAAAGTCCTGTCTTGCGACTCAGCTCATTCAGCTTTAATTCTCTGTCATTATATTGGAGATGTGTTGGGTTGTGGGAAGGTATGAGGAAAAGGAAGCAATGCACAATGTTATAATTAAATTTCAGTCTTCACAGTGCTGTGACTTTCCTAAGTTTCCCTTAGTTTTCATGCTTCTCTCCATCTTTGGTGAGACCAGAAGACTAGAAAGATTTGGAGTGGGAGAAGTGCCTTTCTCCAGGTGAGATAAAGTGTAGGTTAAGGCTTTTTCCCTGAAGAGCAGTTCTTTGTGCCACAGAACTCTCTAGGTATATTTCTTCCCGTACCAGAGACCAAGGGACTCCTTCTTAGCCTTCCCTGTGAGAGTCACATAGTGTTCCCAGAGCTAATACCCACAAAAATGTGAAGACCCCATTAAGATTGGAGCTGCCAGGAATTCCTCTCTCCTGCTATTCCACACCTAGCTTCTTGCCATTCACCAAAATTACCATTCAAGTTTTCTTACTAGTTACAGCTCCAGCAGCTTCTGCTGAAGATAGACTGATCATAACTGTGACTCTGTATTCACCAGTCTCTCCAGATTTCAGAGTGGTAGTTTGTCTTACAACACTAGTTCTCTCATGAGTTGAAGGAAAATAATTGATTTTCAGCTTGCTAATATTTTTTTTCTTTCAGTAATGATAGATGTAACAACTTTTAACCTCTTTACACATCGGAACTCAAATTGGAAGTCCTAACATACCTTATTGTGGTTCTGTGATTGAAAACATTTGTTATTTTAATAGATTAAAATAATATTTACATTTAAAAATGTTTTCAAAACTTTACTATTTCCAGGTATGTTGAAAGTTTCCAATTTAGCCATACTTCAACCACACTTGGATTAGCCCACTATTGCATTACAGTAATATACACACCAAAATATTCTCTTATTCATATCACTTCTGTCTTTATATAAATTTACCAAATGATAAAATTCTTGACAATATAGTAATTTCTTATATCTATTATGCAAATGTAATATTCATACAATTTCTAATCATATTTGCTCATGTGATATTTTTACAAACTCTCTAAACTCTCTATATAATTATTTCTTCACCTAATAAAATTTTTACTCTTAGTATAACAGATATATTTTCTA
This sequence comes from Graphiurus murinus, assembly GCA_004027655.1. Lineage (NCBI taxonomy): Eukaryota > Metazoa > Chordata > Mammalia > Rodentia > Gliridae > Graphiurus > Graphiurus murinus. The sequence goes on along the minus strand of PVLC010020106.1, from coordinate 15,998 downwards.
ATTAATCCTTCATGTTCTTTCAGGTTTCACATAGCATAGTCATTTAAAAGAATTCATCAGACTTTCCAAGCCATAAGAAAATCATTTGTTTGCCCTGACTTTCACTTAAGATGTAGACACCTGAAATTTTATCCCCTTAGCCACACAAAATAAATGAATGTGCTCTTTGTAAAACATTTGAAGTTATTTTAAATGCATATAGTACCAAGTAATGTGAAATATTATGATTGTGTTACATGAAATCTCATTGCCTAACAAATTTTAGGTTGCCAAGAAACTCAATATAAGAGTCAATGAAAGAGCACAGTTACCCACAAGTATGTCATGCATTATATATTTTATGCTGTGCACAAGAAACATCTGGAATAAACAAACTAGAATGGACCAGTGGATTAAGGTGTAAGAATGAACTCAAGAGGAAACTGTTTCTATATAAATTGCAAGGTGAGGAAAAGAAACAAAAGCCAAAGAAAGGCTAATTCTCCAGCCAAGATCTCTATGTCTTGTCAAAGTGTGGAGAGTCAAGGGAGATTGAGCTGAGCATGCGTCACTCACACTTATTTCCTTACACTCTGACTCACAGACACAGATTAAAGTGCCCACAAACTTCATGTTGGCAGCAGCAAAGCTTCTTAATCCATTTGCACACACTACTAACTGTTCCAAATTTACATTTCTATGCATAGCTATAGAGCGAGCATCGTGTGTGTGCTTAGACTATACTTCACCTGGCTTTTTGAAACTTTAACTCTCTCTGCAAGCACTATTCTAGTCCCTGTTTGACTTTTTGTTTATTCTGTTTCAGAGCTTAGAGTTTCTGCAAATGGGCTAGAAGTTTATGTATCCAATATATGGGGTGAAAAAATTAAGAAGACTTCAAAAATTGCTAGCATGATCACATGGCCTATGAATGGCCAACATGCAGCCTCAGTGTTGTTGAAAAACTATACTATATTCCTTGGCCTAGAAAGTTCTACTTCAATTATTCTCTCCATATGTTTGCTTTTACTCTCCTAAAAGATGAGGCAGTGTGAAACAATGCCAGGTGATTATAGGCCACACATAGAGATTATGGCATTGTTAAACTGTGAAAACCTCAGGGGGCTCAATCCAGAGGGCTGCACACGGTGAAGGAATAACAGGGAGTCCTGGCTTCTGCCAAGGGGCCGTGGGAATGGGAGGGAGATGAGATGCTGATGGGGATTCAAGGAGGAATCGATTTGCCAAGAAACTAGAGTGGCTGATGCAAACTCCCAAATTACCTTTAAGTGGGAAAGGGGAATAGAAAGTACAGGTCTGGAGATATGGAGGAAAAATCCAACCTGCTCAGACTCGGGTTCATTTACTATGTTTTCAGGGCACAGATCGCTTCTTACACAGAGCAAGCAAGCAAGCAATTAGCCAAGCAAACAAGAAAGTGACTCTGCAGTGGACACCAGGCAGAGCTGTCTTTATTTAATTCAATTCCGACATCCATCATTGCCTGGAGAGTGTCAGATAGCACAGGTTGAGAGCTCAGCCCCAACATTTTATCTGCTCCTACTTTGGATGCCTGTCATAAGCCCCAGGTTGTTTCCTTTTTGCTTCTGATTGACCAGCTACAAAGTAGAATTCCTACAATCCCCTCCTCATGATTGATTAACTTGCTCAAGGATCTTAGAGAATTGAGGGAAACTCTTAACTACATTTACTGGTTTATTACAAAATATATTCCAAAAGGGTACAGTTGAAGAGAGGCATAGAACAAGGTAGAGGAGAAGGGAATAGAACTTGTACACCATCTTCAGGTATACCACTTTCTAGGAACGTCCATGTGTTTAGCTATCCAGAAGTTCTCTGAACTCTGTACTCTGGGTTTTTATGGAGACCACATTGCATTATTAAAGGCTGGACAACAATGTTGAAATGTAATTGGACAAACAGGCTCTGATTGAATACTAATAGACTGGGTGAGAAAATCTAACATTTGAAGAATCTGTTAAATTATTAAGCATATTATCCTCATGGGTATGGTATGAGCATATTATCCTAAGGGGTATGGGCCAGGGCCCTTTCTAAAATTGGGGTCTTAACATCACTATCACATAAGATAGGTCAGAAGATTTTCTTATGGCCAACTCCAGGATGAGGCAAGGGAAGATTAGAGTTAACATGATCTGTCTTGGGGAAGAGAAATTCTACTACCATGAGGAGGAAATTATGAGCCAGGAACCATGGACCAACACACACACACACACACAAACACACACATGTGTATATATGTATATACATACATATGTATATGAGTATGTACATATAGATGCATGTGTATGTATATATGTGTGTATCATGTATATGTGTACATTTCATATATGCACATATCATATGTATGTGTGTATATATATAATATATTTATTTATTTTCTAGTTAAGGATACATATATTTATTTAAATATCATAATAAGTCAGCAAGACAGTAAAGAAATAGAAAAGTTGTGATACCTGATGTAATCATATTGCTAAATAACTTTAAAATTATTAATTAGTGAATATAATGTGGACGTATATATTAGCAGCTTTCATTTTCAACCAAGACTGTAGGACCATTACTTGTTTTGATAAAAAGCCACACTATGTCATATCAGAAGGGCCACATTTTAGAGGCCTCTATTATAAGAGCTTCTTCATCTATCTTTATATTTAACGAAATACCAAAATGAGTGGCTAATTAAAAAACTAATGTCAAAAATGGATTTTCATTTGTCCTCTTACTGGCCTATTAATCAGCATAATGGATATTAAAAATGGTTTCTTGATTGTGAAATTAGTGGAATTCAAGACACACAAATAGTTAAAGTATTTTAGAAACCCATTTAGAACTTGCATACAATGGGAAACTAGGGTCTATGGGATCCGTCACCTGTGCTCTTTGGGGTTATGCTCAAGGCTCAACTGCTAAATGGACTCTAGTCCAGTGTTTAGGTAAGAGAATTTCTTAACAACCAATGATAATGCATAAGGGTAATAAAATGTTCCTCTAAAATATTTTTGTGTGTCTCTCGTAAATCATTAATGTAACAAGCACATATAGTTTGCTCATCTGAAAGGATTAGTGAGCTGGGTCTTTATCACACTTTCTTAACATTGTATTAACTCTTCCTTCTGCTTGCAAATACGTGTTTAATTAATGTATATGTGTATGAGTATAGATTTCTTTCTGAGATTTTCTTTTATTACAACTGCTAACAAATTTTCCTTACATAGGACAGCAAACACTCATCTACATCAAAATGCTCAGCTTTTTCTGCAAAAAGAACCTCTGACTTGTGCAGGACCAAATTGGCTTACATCAGTTTGGAACAGTTTACAATAATGTGCTAGAAAGGAGTAAATATGTTCTGTTCCAGTGTTTCAGTATTTTGTACAGTGTAAGAGACATACTTGCTGTCCAGTAAGACTATCTGTGCTAATTGAGAATTAATCCCTAATATCCTGAGCATTATTGTAAGTTTTAAATAATTCTCATGTTGTTATTTCTGTTTTGGTGAGGAATAGTCAGAGATCAAGGAAGTTAAGTAGCTTATCCAAATCTAACATACAGGAGAAGAATAGAACAAGTAGTTGATTCTAAACGCCTGGCTTTTTATCATTGTGTTCTTTCCTCTAAGTCATGGTTCTATATTTTGGGACTCAGGATATAGAAAACAATTTCTAATAAACAACATAGTTAAAAGAGAAGTTTTGTAAGAAAAAGAAAAGACACACACAAATCCCTTAACCTCAAGTGTCTAAAAGTGTCTCTGATTTTTTTAGAGATCACAATAAAATACTCTCTGTATAAACTCTAGTTGTTCCTTGATGTTAACTGAAATGTTCACTAAGCACTAGACTTCATTCCACAAAGTGGGTTCAATCATTCTTAGCTAATCCTTTTGGTTATTATATTAAAATCTTGAGTTGAAAAAAGAACCTTTTCAGGTACCATTAAGAGAAGACGTGTGAACAGGATGGAGCTACCTGAAAATTATAGTCAAGATTATGTTTCTCAGAGTTGATAAGAAGCACTTCCTCACAAACACTGACTTATCAAGTCTTCTTCCTAATCGAGTGTACTACACTGTATGATCAAGTCACTTTTAAGTATCACTTCCTTTTCAAATGAAAGTCATGCATTTATGCATACACACCAAACACACACATACACACACTCACGTCCCATATGCATCAACACACAAACATATACTCACCATGTCAACTGAAGTACATGCATATCTGATTAAATGCTTTCTCTCAACCCTGAAAACAGCAAGAATCACAGTCACTTCCTTGAAATACTCATTTCATCAAGATTGGATAAATGGCAAGGCTCTTTACTCTTTTCTGACTGTAACCATCCTCTTTCTGGGATCCCTTGTCCTCCCTCCTTAGAGAAGCACCTTCTGTAACATCCTGAGAGCAGAATGCAGTGCACTTATGAAAGCAGAATAAAAACTTGGAGGTACTTACTGGGAATACTAGAGCCGGACCTGAGAGCTCTGTGAATGCGGATTACAGAGCAGGCCACTTCAAACAGATAAAACTGCATTAGTGCTTTTAAATGTGTCCTTGGGAATATGCTCATCTGAAACAATGATTGCAAAGACAAATCAGATGAACGCTGCTTTCAGAACCAAATGAAGGCTCTAAGAGAACAGCTCTGAGAGGAATACGTTTGAAGAGTCTGGAGAGTAATTTCATGGAAAACAAATTGGTGCCTAGTTTATTTGAAATAAAGAAAAGATGTGAGTAGAAAGAGAAAAAAAGGAAATTATATTGGAGGCTATTTGTTCATGCCACAACTATTGTGCCTACACAATATGTTTTATGCATGAGTTTGATATCTGACAGAGTAGTATTGATCACAGAAGTCACATAGAAAGGATGTGATCCCAAATTGAAAATCTCTATCCAATAAGCCTAACCAATTTGAATATTTTCTCATTTAATATACAGAGCTTACATGATTCCAACACCAAAGGCATATTAAAATAAAAAATTCAGTCAAATGACTGTTACAAAATTAGGATGTATAGAATAAACAAAAACAAAATATCAGCTACTCACTGAAGAACATCTCTGAATGGTTTATATTTTCCTATGCAAATAGGTTCCTGCCAAATAGTGACTTAGATGCTTAAAGAACTATCTCCATGTCACCGAGTCTCAGGCTCTGGGGATACTAAGATCTATTTCTTCCCAATATGATCTGCCTGGAATGGAGAAGATGACTCACAGATGATTCACAGCAGATGAGTGGGTCTGAGTCATGAATTATGTCCCTCTAAGTCCTCTTCAGAGGAAAGCAGGACCTTGCCCTGTGTCTTCAGGAATACGAGCTACTTGTCTATGGAAAAGTCCAGGTAATAGAGATTAGAAAAGTTTTACATGACATTTGATAGTCAAAATCAAACCAGTGAGAAATTATTGAAGAATCCTTAACTTTATTCCTTGACAGAACATTATTTTATCCTAAGGGTATCTAGATAGCTACAGCAAACAAAAGCAGAGCCCCTCACACACACACACACACACACACACACACACACACACACACACACACACACCACAGACACAGAGACACGCACACACATACATACACACTTCTTTCACAAAATATTGGTTGATATTGACTCCAGGAGCCCAGGAGCGAATGATTTAAAACCCACCCATGGGTTCTTGGCTTGGTATCATCTAAAGGATGAGCATTTTATTAATGCCCATGTAGTAGGTAGAAACATGGGGCAAAGCTGCTGTTTCTTGGGGTGACTTGTTTGAAGTTTATTTCACTTAATGGTTTGCAAGCATGAAATGAGAATAGCAGAAGTGAAATCTTTCATCCAAAACAGGTGCTCCCGTATATTAGTGGTGTCACGCTAAATTTTTAAGGGAGAAAATTTTGGGTCCTTCAGATTGACAAAGTGTCTTGCTCAGTATTTCAGATAATTATTAAAAAGTTCCCCTGCAAGTCCTATAAATAATTGCATATACAGCCATGCACCACATAATGATGCTTTCATTGATGACAGACCTCACCTATGATGGTGGTCCCACAGGATTATAGTGGAACTTAAGAATTTCTGTCACTCAGTGCCACTGCAATCATCATAAAATTGTAGTACAATGCATCCTTCAAGTGTCTGCAGTGGTGCTGGTGTGAACAACTCTACTGTGCTGACAGTACCATGAAAGTATAGCATATAAGATTGTGCAAAGCATGTAATACTGATAAAGATAATAGGTGACCATTTTACTGATACATGTATAAACCACACTTTTGATCTGTTTTAAAGTGTACTCTATGTATAAAACAAAGTTTACCATAAATCAGTGTGGCTGTATTACACAGACAATAGCTTCATACATCTGTGTTTACCACCTTTCCTGATGGCTTCAAGAGGTCACGTTAAGTGGTTGACCTATACTCTCTAGGTGTAAGTGCACTTTGTGAGGTTGGCCTAGTGACAGAATTACCTAACAACATCAGAATGCATCCCAGCTGTTAAGAAATGAGTGAATAAGTAATGAAAATCTCTTTGACTACAGTCTACATCAGGAAAAGTCAATGTAAGCTCTTCAACCTTTTTTTCTCTCTCCCTGAGGTCCTCAGTGACCCACCACTTGTCCCTGGTAGCTGTTAACTTTGGACATGCTGAGGTCCATTCTGTTTTCTGATCAGTAATTGGTACTTCAGCAGAATCAAGCCATGATGCTATCCTCTGTTTACTTCAGTCTAGCTCTTCCTATCCCCACAGATGCTGCTGTATTCTTATTGGACTTCCAAATGCAAAGCCACTTTCAATATTATTTTATTTTCTGAGTTTTCTCTTTGATCTTGAGGAAACATTTCCTAGAACTATGTGATGGAATGGTGTAGTGGTCTCACTCATTGTTAAAGTGCAGGAGTTGGGTGTGCCAACTGGAATCATCTCAGGATGCAGGCAGCTGCCTGGGCCTGGCTGCTCACAGGCTCAGGGCACTGGCTCCGCATCCTGGTGCTCTCTGGTGAAGGTCAAGGCATCTCTTCATGCGCTGTTTACTAGAACCAGCTAGGGATTCGCTTTGGTTTTGAACAATTCTCACTATGAACTCACTACATTCCCATTCAATTAGGTCAAAGAGAAATAACTAAGCCTTTTGGCTGGCAAAGAATACAGATGAGTGATGATTCAGTTTTCATAACCAATAACTATAGACCCAAATAAGACTAGTAGACCCTGTTAAAAATTGCTGATTAGTATGAGGCTGAGTACATATTTTTTCTGTTAGCCATGTTTTTCAGTTGTTTTATGCTGACCAATTAGGACTCTTTATGGAAATTAAAGACTCATCTTTCAAATATATGTATAACATTCTTAATGCCAATACTTTACATAGGACATTTTGCACTTTACACTTATATAATCTTATTTTAATATGTAATGATTCAAGAGGCATAAAGAACACCTCTAGAAACAAACACTTTTAATGACATTTTACCCATTTTTATTCTGATAATAAATTTAATTAATTGATGTATTAGGTAGCTATTTCCAAATGTGAGGATAATTGATGTGAACTAACAATTAAGTATGTAGGCTTCTGAGCAGCACTAACAGGCAGGGACTTGAGGACACTATTAAAATATATTTTCTTGAGGCTGCCTGCTGTTCTGCCTAAAATTAATACGAGACAATAAATTGTGCCCAAAATGGTATATTGATTTCTTCAGGGAAAAGGATTTTTATTATTAACTGGTTCAGGCCCATTTTCAAGATGTCTTTGTAACTCCCATGAGGATCAGCTTAATACCAAGTAGGCAAATGCAAGATATTGAGGTTGATTTTCCTTTACTAGATCTATATAGCTCAAGGAAATTAAGGCTGACTTTTATAATATGTCACATTAAGTTTGAAGGATTAACTCTCAGGCTAGATAACTTCTAAAATGATCACTAAAGTATTATTTGGGACGTACACTTATAATAATGCACTGGTATTGTCCAAAAGAAAAATAGATTATCTTCACTTAAATTAGTATCATAGCAACTTTAATCACTTACACTATTTAAAGGTAAAAGACAATTCTGGGAGACAAGTACTATTAACCTTGTTTTGCAAATGAAAAAACTAAGCCTGAGGAAGGTTAGGGAATCTGCTCAGAATAACACAACCCATAAAGAGGCAGAGGTAGAATTTCAGTTCTTGTTAGCCTACTTTGCCACTAAGTTTGAGAAATGGAGTCCTAATAATAAATTTGTCCATTGAAAAAGAGCACAAATTTTTAACACACACACACACACACACACACACACACACACACAAAATAAAAAAACTTATATAAAGAATTAACTGAAAATTCAAACCTTTAAGGAAAGAGATCCTTTTCCTTTAAATTATTCATACAATTCCCTTGATTTTCTCTTTATTGACAGGGCGTCTTGAAAATTCAATTAACTGTCGGTTTTCTTAACCCATTCCCCTACCACCTGCATCCTCCTCCTACTTGATAGTCTTGTGAAAATCCAATCTTTTCAAGATAATAAATTTGATAATCCTCTGAGGTGCCTCGTCATTTGCAGTGCATTATTTTTCTGAGTCAATTATCATCAACTTTAGGCCCTATTTATTTTGAGTGTTGCAAGGATGTCCTCGGTTCAGTTAACCTAGGTTAGGTATGAGTAGCTAAGACACAGAGTAGTGCAGATGCTCGGTAGCCAATCTCTTTCCCCTGTTGTATTCTCCATCCTTAAAGAATTGTGCAACACTGTGCCCTCTCAGCTCTAAGTGTTCCTGTGAATTCTAGTTGCTCAAGTGTTTAATGCATTATTACCATAGAGTGGATTCCAGAGATTTATAGCAGTGTTTACTACTTCTCCATCTCACCCAAAAATTGGAAGGAAACAATTTCTCATTGAAAACCAAGTATGCAATACTAGTAAGGATCAGTTGTTTCCTAGGAAACAACCATTCTTGATCAACTTCAGACATGGTTTTTCTTTATAAAATGATAGGTTGTAATAAGTAGAACAGTAAATAAGATAGTGACATCATAGTCTCGGAAAGAATATATGGTGGCTGCAGGAAGTGAACCTTTCGAAGGCTTTCTAATTACTCATTTATGGAAGTAAAGTATCTTTCAATTTATATGGGCATTTTTTTTCTTGGCAACATTAATCACTCCTGAACCACTGCAAATAGCTTGCCTACCCATTACCACATTTTAATATGATGATATTCATTTTTATATAACATTCTTCTCTTTTTACTTTTTGACAAATCCCAGAAATTAAAATTGTTGCCAATAACCCAGATGTACATTATAATCAAGGGTTTTTTTCGTTTTTTTGTTTGTTTGTTTTTTAGGTATAAGAAGTATTTCTTCAGTTTGCCTTCTTGAACTTTGAATATTTCAAGCCTTCATCCCTGTGAAATGTATGATAGACTCTGTTAAATTATACAGCCCCCTGGTGTGTTTCATTATAACTTGAATATTGCACTCGTAAGACTAGTGTTAGTCTAGAGTGACTTGCCTGCTGCTGTCTCTACAGACTATCTCTCCTTCTTTGGATATATAATTCAATTGCTGTAAGGGAAAGCCTGGATTACAATCAGCAAGTACCATGGTAAAAGTCATCATATTAAGGAGAAAGTACTAAGGAATATTCCCCATATTGCAAGAGGGAAGGTAAATTAAAAAGATCATCAACAAGTACTCAAGTAGTTTAGTGTCTTTTTGCACTTTCCTCAAATAACAGAAACAGAAAAAGCAAAATAAGGTATATATTACTATAGATTAAATATGGTTTGTTTCCCCCAAAAGTCCATTTTAATGAAAGGCTTGGTCCTTAGGATGGCACCATTGACAGTTGCTGGGAACTTTGGGAAGTGAGGCGTGCAGGGAGGTCCTTAGGTCATTGGGGTTGTGTCCTCCTAAGGCTAAGGGCTAGTGAGCTGCCAGTATCTCTCTTTGCTTCCTAGCTTGAGAGGTAACTCCTTGCTGTGACATACACCCCTATTATGGCCATCTGCTGTTTACCATTATATTCTCATAAGAGCTGAGCCAATGTAGGTGAATGCCCTAGAATCTCCATTACTGTGAGCTAAATAAACTTGTTCTCTTTATAAAATTAGTGGTCTTAGGTATTTCCTTAAAATGACAAATCATGGTGCCATACAAATGTCTAAAAGTTTGCTGCATCTTTTACTTCACTCATATTGCAGAATAAACCTAGTATTTTAATCATTTATTTTTATTTAACAGCTACGATCTCAGTTATCAAAGCTACTAGTGGATGGGCTATTTTTTAATCTATAAAAATCATAGATTACATCAAGCTAGGGATGCTTAAAAGCAGGCTCCATGTTGTCAAAGAAATCACATATCTCTTACTACAAACGTAAATGGACAATATGTCCGCTGTGAGAGCATTTCATGCTAAATTAAGCTTTTCAAAGAATTCAGGAATGAGTCATTTGGTCTCATAGCAGTTGGGGGTAGAGATTCAGAATTTCCACTTTGAAATTTTTTTTCTATCAGAACCAAAATGAGTGAATTTGAGGAATGCTTTAATTCCAAATTGAGATACAGGGTTTCTTGAGCCAAGTGCTTAGTGACCCCAAAGACAACTTCTTTGGAATCCCCTAGCCAGGAAGGATTGACCTTCTGTAATGGGGCAGAGAGTCCTTCAGAGCTGAGTGGATTTTTTATGTCTCTATTCAAGCAAACTTGGTTCAGCACTGGAAGAAGACAAGGTTGGACAACTAGGATCCTGAGTGTTGTCATTTATAACAGCATTTTGTAATTATAGCAGCATTAAAAGGAGACATGAATAAGGTGCCAAAAAAGGATAAAGAGGCTTAAGGTAAAATAAAATTAACAAATAAAACAGGTGATTTTCACAGATGACTCTTGTTCAAGTGTTCACAATTGCCCATTTCTTACCCTCTCCATGGGCTTGACCAACCTTTAGTGATATTCTTTCCTTCCTTACAGGGCCCAGAAATTTGCCTTGCCCCCAAAACTGAGCAAGCACTATAGTGCAGGACGCTCCTTAACTTTGGGTTAACAACTTGTCCTAAGAAGGAGTTGGCTACAGCAAAACATGTTTCATGTCAGACCTCCTCCATTCTGCTGTCTGATTTCTTCCTCCCTCTGCCGCTTACTCAATTTCCCTTTAAAAGTTTCTGTTAGTCCTGATTATCCTTCCCTGCAAAACAAAAGCCTGATTTTTCTATTTTATTTTTGAGATATTTGCAGATCCTGAGATTTGAACATTTTCCTTATTGCAATAGACTATTTCAAAGAAAGGCTCTCCTTATCTAAGTCTAGATTTGTTTTTATTTGATATCCTTATGGCAGAAAATTGGCTCTTTTGATTAGGAAATAGCTTGGTTCTATCTGAATGTCTTTGACTTGTTCTTAATATCTATTCCTCTTTCATTATTCCTGGTTCTTCAATGTTAGAGGCAGAGTTTTCATCGACCTTTTAGTGTAAACCATTCTTTTTGTGCATTGCTGCTTTCTTTTGGCTGATTTAACATTCTTGCATAATTATATTCTCTCATGAGAAATCTCCAAGTGTCTGGGGGATCCTAATCTTCTCTGAAGTCTGATATTCTGGGATGACAAGGTTCAGACACTGAAGTCTTGAGCTTTGATAGAGACCTTTGAAGGGATGCAAAACAGTTGAGCAATGAGTTTGGAGGCAGAACATCCTGTTTTACAAACCATCCCCTCCATTTTTAAGTCATAGGTCTCTTAAAATTCTGCTTAAGCCGCGTAAATGACCATTAAAATAGAAATAATAATTTCTATGTGATAAAGGTCTTAAAATTAAATGTGGAAAACTGGTGCCATATCTATCATAATGCCTATACTAACATATACTCAAACACTGGTAGATATATTTAATTTCTAAGTCCTACTGACTCATTTTAAATGTTACTCTAGGGAGTCACCTCCCTTTCACCCTTCCCTTCTTTCTTCTTGGTACTAGTCTGAGGTTCTTTGAGGATGTTCCCCTAGTCCATTTTTTGTTGCTATAACAGAATACCCAAGACTATATAATTTATAAAGAATAGGAGTTTGTTTTGGCTTACTATTCTGAAAAGTCTAAGTGCATCATCATCAGCATCTACTCAACTTCTGATGAGGGCCTAGTGTGGTTTTATCTCATGGCAGAAAGTGGAAGGGAAAGTGGGTGTGTGAAGAAGAGACAAAACATGACCAGCAGCCTGGCTTTCTAACAACCCATTCTTGCGATAACTAATATAGCTCATGTGAGCAAGAACTCGCTAGAATGAGAAAGGCATCAATTCATTTGTGAGGGCAGGGCCTCACAGGAGGCCCCACACGTCCACACTGAGGAATGAAGAGCTCAACACGTAAACTTTTGGGTGACAACATTCAAACCATATCAGATGTATTTGTCTTTTCTTGTCCCAGGGCCTGGATTAAATGAGTAGTACAGCAAATGTTTTCTGAATGGAATTGTATTCATGCTTATAACCTAAAACCAGAGATTGAAAGTTAATTTTTACCAGTATCAGATGGGATTTTCTAAAGCCCCCTCAGTTTGCTTGCAGATATATTATGGGGGAAGTTGCATTAGATGTATTTATTATTTATTTATTTATTTATTTATTTATTTATTTATTTATTTATTGTAATAGGGATGGAACCTGGGGCATTCTATCTCTGAGGTACACCCCTAACCTTTTCACTTAATTTATATATTTCTTTCTTTATTTATTTCCTACTGAGAATTTAGCCCAGGAGTATTTTATCACTGAGCTGTACTTACAACCCTATTTTATCTTACTTTATTTTATTTTATCTTACTTTTTGAAATAGCATCTAACTAAGTTGTTAAGGGTCTCACTAAGTTTCTGAGGCTAGTCTTAAACTTGTGATCCTCCTGTCTCAGCCTCCCAAGTACTAGATTACCAGTACGTGTCACCATGCCCAGCTTGCATTAAATATGCTCTAAAGACCAATTCAAGGCGAAGATTCTTTGATACTTAGGAAAAAAATGTACTGATTTGTGATAATATTCTACATTTTCTTAGTCCTAAGAGTATTTAGCATCTACACAATGGTTTGCATTATATGAGCCAAAGGACCAGATGAAAAAGTGAGAAACACTGTCATACATCCAGGTATTTTACATACATGGTGCCAAACATCTGGGTGTTTAGAAACACTGACTGAATTTTTCACTTTTTCACCTGGGTTTTTGGCATTGCATAGACAGAGCAAATGGCAAGCAGACATCTTGGCAACACATCCACTGAGACATATGGATGTGGGTGGTGGTGTCTTAGCATTCAAGCTGTTTGCCACAGAAGGAAAAGTTCACAATGGCATTTTGATCAAAATGATATATTATGCCATTAAAGGCACTTTTTTTCTCCAAGAGAAGCTCTTGGCCTGTTTGGTCTTATGAAGGCTCCACTATTTGTCTTCCTGTGGTATATCCTTATAGCCTGCAATGTTGGTCAGTTTAGCACTCTAGTTAGAAATCTATCTATGATGCTGCAAGTCAGGAGGCACTCAGTCACTTGCGATGCACACTGAGTCAGTTTTGCTGAGTGGCTTGTTCTTACCTTGTTTCCCATGTGTTTTGGCCCTGTGTTTTGGCCTTAGTTTACTCTAACTAAATCCCTGTAGTGATTTCATTAACTCTATAAATTAGTCTTTGCCTCATAGCTTGGCTTCTCATAATTGGGTCTCTTCTTCACTCCAGACTCCTGAAATCCTGGAAAGGGTTTCCTAGGCTTTTGGACTATCTCTTCTCTTATATCTCTGTATATTTTCCATTATTTATCTCCTTGTCAGTCATCTCAGACATTACACTTTAAATGTGTTAGTCAGGACATGCTAGATACTGCTGCTATGATAAACATCTTCACAATTTCTGTGGGTTAAAACAACCATGTTTTCTCATTCACAGTATTCATCATGAATATAGGAAAATCTCCAAATTAAACTCTTGACTATCAGCTTGTATACCATTGGCAGGATTTCTGGCTTATTCACAGGAAGTTGAAAGCTGGAAGAAGGTTGGTTCTTGTCTTCCAAAAAAATTAGCCAGATACATTTTGAAAACTATAACCTACTGTAGAACTGATGTTACACCAACAAATGACCATGAATCTGAGGAGAAATAATACTTCTTAAAGACAGGGCAGTGTGAGTAAATAGTAACCTAGGGTAGAAACAACCAGAAACTGTTCAGAAGAGTTGGACAATTGCTAAAGTTTTAAGGTGTCCCTCAATTTTGTGTGCTGGAAACTTAAGCCCCAGTACAACAACAGGGACTGGTAGGACCTTAAAGAGGGTTGTTAAATCATGAAGGTTTTGCTCTCACAGTTGGATTAATGTCACTGTTGCAAGTGTGGTTCATTATTGTGAAAGTGGTTCATTATAAAAGTGAGTGCACTTCCCTGTTGCTCTCTTGCACTCTCTTGCCTTTCTGCCTTCCATCATGATAGGCTGTGACCAGATGTGAGCCTTCTGACCTTGAATATCCCAGTTTCTACAACTGTAAGAATTAATATCCATTCTTTGTGAATCATTCCATCCCAGGTATTCTTTTATAGAAACATCAGATGGCCTGAAACAACCATAATCAATTAAAGTCAAATGCAGGTTGGTGCAGGCAGTGTGAACCCCCCAGGTGTACAGATATGGGGCATGTGCAGCATGTTGCAGGCTCTTCCTCCATGCAACCTACTGATCACTCACAATACAGATTGGAAAGAGGCATAAGAAGCATCTGCTGTGATACAGACTAGAGAAGGGAACAGAGGCTTCCAGTAAAGGATGAGAAACTGTCTGGAACCTACCCTATTACCACTATGTAACAAAAGCCTTAACATATGGAAGGAAGGACAAAAGTCATTGCTGCACTTGGGACATTAGTCAAAACTTCCTTATCTAGGGTAGGAAACAGTAGGACTCTGTTTAGGGAAGGATTATGAGTTAAGTCCATAAATAAAGATAGGTGATGGGCATTGGAACCAAAAAGGACTCGCCCTAAGTCTAAAGCTTACTCAGAACAATAAAAGCAACAAATTCCTACCTTTCCCACTCCCAGGAACTCTCATCTTCAGGCTACCATATCTAAATAGCTAGAAAGATGGAATATTTCTAGGAAAGGGCAAAGAGAAAAACAATAGCAAATAAAGAGGCATTTTC
This sequence comes from Graphiurus murinus, assembly GCA_004027655.1. Classification (NCBI taxonomy): domain Eukaryota; kingdom Metazoa; phylum Chordata; class Mammalia; order Rodentia; family Gliridae; genus Graphiurus; species Graphiurus murinus. The sequence goes on along the minus strand of PVLC010020106.1, from coordinate 804 downwards.
AGGGGCAGTGTGAATCAAGAACTTACTGTGCTGGCAGCTGACCTCATTGTAAACACAAGGTGTCTAGACAGGACTTTGAACCCTGTATTGCACAGCTACAACAAATCTCAAATCCAGCTCAACTCCTAACCAGATTAATTGATTCTCCTAGATGAAAGACGGAGCAGAAGGGAATTCTTCTTACTCTTTGTGGTCATCGGGTACTTTACCCTAACTTGATTATTTATTTAACCCTAATGTACATCTGGCAGTAGACTCTTTATTTAAGTCTATTCATTTGAAGCATCTGGGGTGAACTCCTTCTTGCTGGAATCTGAATCACACATATGCAGTTGACCCTTTGTATTCACGGGTTCTATATCTGTTGATTCATCCAATCAGGGATTGAAGATATTCAGAACAAAAAAAATGGTGTCTGTACTGAATATGTATAGACTTTTCTTGTCATTATTCCCTAACCAATTCAACAACTATTTACGTTGTATTTACTCTGTATTCACCATTATAAGTAATCTAGAGATGATTTAAAGTATACAGAAGGATGTACATAGGCTATATGAGAATAAACTGACATCTTATATAAGGTACTTGAGCATCCAGGGAAATTGGTATGGGAGGGGATCCTAGAATTATCCTTCTTGCATACCATGGAATGACTTCATTTGCAATGATAACCACATCTCACTGGTTCAAAAACTTTCTACAATGCATTTATCTTTAGTGGGTATGTTTGACATTACCTTATTATAGAGCTATCCTTTGTAGTGGAAGCTTGTTGTGTCTACCCCTTGCTAACTTTGACAA
>PVLC010020105.1:0-29681 GCA_004027655.1 Graphiurus murinus | reverse complement strand
ACAAATGTACAGGTTTCTGCCTCAGATCGGTTTGCTGCTACCAACTTTGGTGTAAGTATAGTTTTTCGTTTTTGTTTTTGTTTTCAGTGCTGGCAATAGGACCCAGGGTCTTATATATGCTAGATAAATACTCTACCACTAGACTACATCTGCAGCCCAGTATAAATTTTGAACTTTAAAATTCCTAGTGGCTTATGGAGGTTATATTTTCAAGGGACTTTGGACTCAAAACATTCTTCAATGATATTGCAGAAGGGGCATTTAGGGAATTTCTTTTAGTGTAATGGACTGAAGCTCAAAGTTCATTCAAAACACTGTTAATAAAAATATTTGACAGTCAAAAGAAATATTCACTAGATTGAATCTCCATTATCTGGAATGATCTTTTTCAGTGGGGGAAAGCATACATTTTGTAAGAACATACTGGGATTTTATAGAGAATTCTCTTTATTCTCTTTTAGGATTCACAGTTTTTAGATACAGTTGACTGGTAAGTGTGAGTGTGGCTGCCTTTTCTGGAGCCTATCAAGCTCGATTTGCACTTCTATTGGTACTGTTAGATAATGCCATATTTTCTAAAAGTAAAAAAAAAAAAGTAGGTATGTAAAATGCCCAAGAGATTTACCAGTACCTAATTAAAGCTGTCTACCTGAAGTGTCAAGCACAGGAAAGTGGAGGAGGGAATAGGGTGGGAACTGACCTGGGGAGGGCTCACTGAGTTCTGTGTGCATGTATGCCTCTGTCACCCTGAATTCCATCAAGATGTATGATTACAATGTACCAATTAAAAAATACATTGAAAATAGACATGCAGGGAGCAGATAATAAGGAAATTTGAAAATTTACCTGTTGCACTCATGATGGAAATTCATTCTTTATGAGTGTAATAAAAATTGAAATTGGCAAGACTGGAAATAGGATATAAATTAAGAGTAATCCCAAGTAAAGGTGTAAGCCTAGGCTAAAACAGAATTAGTGAAGATACAGACAAAAGGACAGATTCTAAGCTTTTCAGGGCATAAAATTAGCAGGATCAACAACACTTGGTGTCTTTGGGGACATGTTCAAGAGGAAAAAGACATGAAAAGATTCCATGTTTCTGTCAAGGGCCCCTGGATAAGTAACAGTGCTGTGTAGTAACCCCGTGAGACAAGTATTTTTATTCTGATTTTTTTCCCATGGAAGAAACTAAGATTCTTTGTAGGAAAGTAATTTCCAAGGCACAAGAATTACTTTTCCCACTGCACTTCCAATTTAGTTCAGTGAATAGATTTTTATTATTGACTAATGTTGTTAGAAATCACATCTGGGGGTATGTATCATAACATAGAAACAACTGAGTCATAGCAAGTTGAAAGGATGAAAACCAAGTCAAAAAAGAAAATGTGCTGCCCTGTTTACTTTTGTTGTGTCCTTTTTATCTAAGGGAATATGTACACAAGATGAGTTGGGATGAACAAAGGGAAAATTAATTGCTGTTTAATGATAAATAAAAAGAATACTAGTAGCAGAGAACTCTGTTTGGACTAGGAGTCATGGGGTTTGAAGTTTTATAGTAACTTAGCAAGTCAAGTCAGACACCTAAACTTGTTTCTCAATCTGCTCAAGAAAGATAATAATTCTTGCTTCTCAGGTTAAGATGATGATCCAATGAGATTGAAAAAAATGGCAATGCAGTGTGTGAAGGCTGAAAGAATTATATTAAGTACGCCCTGTGTGAATAAAGCCAATACACCATCAACTACTTTTGTTAGGCAGATTTACTTTTTTAGAACCTGTGGCCAAAGAGCATCCCCTAGTCAGCTCAACAAAATGCTAATAGTACTGAATACCAGATCAGAGAATGGTTTTGTTATAAAAACTTCATCTTTGTAGCAAAACTCATTGTCTTGGGAGTTCACCTATAACATAAAGCATTATGTGTTATCAAATTATTTTGCTTCTGATATTCTGCCCATGTGCATTGTAGAGAATAAGCCAACCTTGTGGAACACTGAGCCTTTCTACCTCTGAGAAAAAATAGGTGATTGTATGATTAATATCTGCCAGAAAAGCTACCTGGAGGAAAATTAGATAACAGGATTCTTTACTTCACCCTGACCCAGGGAAGGGAAAGCAAATTGATTTCAGTACATTTAAGGTTTCAGTGGCAGCATGGTTATAACAAATTTCATTTTGGAAATCAAATATCTTGTTGTAGAATAGGGTCAAGAAAAGAAACATTTCTTCAAACTACAACTTGATGACTTGGTGAACCGGCATATGAATTTGTATTTTTCTAACTACTGGAAATACTGCTATTTGCTGAGTTCAATATATTGAGCATAACATCTCCTACCTCCACTTTGGAGTCCCAGATTTTTATTCACCTCAATACTGAAGCTGATATGACTACATGGAACCCAGGGACAATTATATAGTCCCTTCTGTATTCTTATCAAAGGTATAAGCCATTCATGTCTTAAATTAATTAATTAATTAGTTAATTAATTAAACCAGTCAAAAATCTTTCTTACACAATTAATAAAAAAAACCCTAAGAAAATGAAAAAATTATTCTAAAAAATTTAGACAATACTACTTGCAGTAGTAGTATTGGGGATGAATCCAGAGGCAATCTACCTCTGAGCTATATAACCAGTCCTATTTTATTTTATTTTTATTTTGAAACATGGTCTTGCTAAGTCCTGAGGGCCTTACTAAATTGCTGAGACAGGCCTTGAATTTGCAATCCTTCTGTCTCTGCCTCCCATATTCTAGTATTACAGGTGTGTACCACCATGTCCATCTCAGACTTTTTTGTATATAAATATTATTTTAAGTCATGATTTGGATGAAAAAGAACAAAGTAAGAAGGACAGAATCTTGAACATAAAGAAGGGTAAGAAAAGTTTACCAAGGAAAATTATTAGAAAAACTGTATGAAAGTGATAAGAAAGAATATGATATTATAAAAAGCAAGATAAACTATTTAGGGGAAAGAGTCAGATATTGTCAATGGTCATTTTGGACAGTTCCAAGTAAGATGGAAAAGAAATGAGCACACTGGATTCAGCAAGGAGAAGATCATTACCTCATGAAGCAGTTGGTCTGAAGTCTGGTTCCATAGGTTGTTTAATAAGTGGCACAGATGAACAGTTGAACAGATGAATCAGGGTTCATTTATTCATTAAATATAATATAATAATTAAAAATTAAGTTTTTAAAGGAGATTGTATAATTTAATAATACAAATAATATAATGAGAAATGAATAAAAAAAGCTACCAAACTCCATGATATAAATATAATTTCACACACACACACACACACACACACACACACACACACACACACACAGGTTTAGACTAGAAGGGAATGTGCTAAAATGTCAGTGATACAGCCACATGGTAGGATTAATGCTGATGTTTTGTGGGTGTTGTTTTATATTCATCTCTATAATAAAAAATTAAACTTTCTATATTAAATAATATCAACTTTATAATAATATTAAAAAGCAGTGAAAGTGGGCAAGGAAATAGACTGGTCTTTCAAGGAACTTGAATGAGAAGAGAAACAGATTGGGCAAAAATAAGAAGAATTTGTCACATACAAACAGACTGCTTTTACTCTCTGGTTGGGCAGAAATTTTTTGTTATTCAATAAGAAAAAATTGAATATACTCGTAGGCAGCAAGAAAAGGAGCTAGTTGAAGCACTAGGGTTGCATATTTGCCAGAAAGGAAAATGAATGATGCAGTAATGTCCCAGAAGAGGAAAAAGGAAGTGGTCAAGAGGACAGATGGAGAGACTGTTCTTTAAAATGAGACAGAAAATTTGAGATAGGAAATGTAAGACAAGCATTTTCTGTTCTAATATTTGAAAGAATAGCGTGAGAGTCTGCAAATAACAGTAAGCATCAGATATAGAAGTAAAATTTGGGAGCATCATAGCCAGTTTCCGCAATCTTCCCTGTCTTCAAGGACAAGGAAAGCTCACCTATCATGTGAGAGGGGTGATTTGATGACGAGACAGAGGAGGTTGGTAAAGGTTTGATAAGCTACAAAGAGTAATGTGTCAGAGACACATAAGAGGAATTTCTAGTAAAACTAAAGGTAATGTCCAATATTGGAATCATTCGTTTCTTTTTTTTTTTTTTTTTTTTTTTTTTTTGCGGTACTGGGGATTGAACTCAGGGGCATTCTACCTCCGAGCTATACCCCCAGCCCTATTTTTTACTTTATTTTGAAACCGGGTCTCACTAAGTTGCGGAGTGCCTCACTAGATAGCTGAGGCTGGCCGCGAACCCGGATCCTCCGGTCTCAGCCTCCCGAATGCTGGGATTACAAGCGTGCGCCACCACGCCCGGCATTCGTTTCTTGTCACGACAGTTCATGTTCTGTGAGGTTTTGCTGAGCTTTTCAGAATTCTGATGCTGATGTATTGTAGTAAGAGAAATGGCTGGTGGTTGGCTTGACTCTGGACTGAAGCTTTTCAGAAAAGAGGCAACGGAAGGGTAAGGGAATTCGTATATAAATGATGCTTTCAGGAGAAAAGTGATTTGCCATGTGGTGTAGGTTTGATAAGAAGCATGATGGGTGGAGGCATTGTATAAGGAGTAGCATGTATTTCAGTTATCATTTCCAAGGGATAATCTAGGGTATAAGTAGTTCTGGAAGCAAATTGTTGAAAACTGAATGGAAAGTGGTGGTATGCTACTGATTCATACTAGCTAGTGAGACCAGACCACTCACTTTTCAGGAATATTGCAAGCTAGTTGTTAAACTCAGTTATCATTTAAATTGGACATACTGAGAGTATTTGCACCATAGAAATCAACAACTGTTAAAAATCAAAGATTTTTGTGTTCCAGAGAGGCAATTTACCAACATACCACTGAGTGTAAATGTTTTTTGGATTCAAGATCAAAGACTTCATTGGAGAAAATAACTGTGTGTTGTGTAAACTCATGGGTAGATCAGGGACTAGAAAGGGGAAGAATTCCATGGGGTCAATATCTTAATTTTGCAGATTTCCTTATGAAATTTATTTAGTGACTTATTATAATAAATTTATCCAATAAATTACTAGTAAATTTGGTCTTTAGCTCTTTTTTTGCTAATTATATACACCCTCTTTGACATAAACAGTGCAGGACAAAAGCAAATATGTTAATACATAGTTTTTACTCTGATAGTGTTCTTTTCTTTGTCCACTTATTCTTTTTACATAGGTGGATAAATAAATAGATAGAGACTTAATATAAGCTGCTCTGGTAGGTAATAAAAGGACTGCAAAATAAGGGCTGAACTTTACTCTCTGAAGCGTACACTGTAATAAGCTAATCACATAAACATGTGTTTAAAAATCCATTACAGTAGTTATATATGCTTTGAACTTAAAGAGGGACATATGATTGATTTCCTTCAAGACAAAGGAATGATAGAAACTATTTTTAAAGTGCAGGATGTAGTATAAAAATCTCCATAGGTGTGGAAAGATATTTGAGTAGACAAGTAGAAGATGCAAAATAAGATAAAAACAAAAGTGTATGTAATGTAACCTTATCTATCAAGGAGGACTGATTGAATTAAATATGGAAGCTTGGGAGGAGGCTGGGTTATTGGATTGACATCAGATTATTGAGGGCCTTTAGGATGTTTGGACTTTATTCTTAAAAAATAAGATACAATCAGATAGAATTTTTGATTGAAGAAAGATTACTCTGTCCAGGAAATGTTGTATAAGGGAAACATAAAGTATGTAGGAGACATGTTTGAGATGTAGTAATAGAAACCATCCTAGAAACTGTAAGTCAAAAGGGATTTAACAGAGAATTAGGTGATTACAATATATGAGGGCCTACAGGAGGTTGCCTCCATAATAATTCTCAAAATATGACAGTTAATTTGTTTTATATATTAATGAAGACCTTAGAAGATGGAAAGATCTTCCATGCTCTTGGATAGACAGAATAAATATCATCAAAATGGCCATCCTCCCAAAAGTAACCTACAGATTCAATGCAATACCCATGAAATTACCAAGGTCACTTCTCACAAACATAGAAAGATCAGTCCTTAAATTCATTTGGAACAAAGAGAGCCCAAGATAGCCAAAGTAGTTCTTAGAAACAAGAACCATGCAGGAGGTATCACAATACCTGACTTCGAACTCTACTACAAAGCCACAGTAATAAAAACAGCATGGTATTGGCACAAAAACAGACACATAGACCAATGGAGCAGAATAGAAGATTTAGAAACAGACCCACATGCTTACAGTCAATTGATTTTGGAGAAAGGAGCCAAAAATATACACTGGAAAAAGATAGCCTCTTTAACAAATGGTGTTGGCAAAACTGGTTAACCATATGCAGGAAAACGGAAATAAACCCCACTTTCTCACCCTGCACAAGAATCAACTCAAGTTGGATCAAAAACCTGGTTTGGAAGACCAGAGACCTTGCAACTACTTGAAGAGGGCCAACACTTCAACACATAAGCACAGGTAAAAACTTTCTCAACAAGACCCCCAAAACACAAACAACTCAAAGGAAGATCCTGAAGAGCTTCTGTGCAGCAAAGGAAACTATCTAGAAACTCAACAGAGAGTCCACAGAGTGGGAGAAAATTTTTGCCAGCTACTCTTCTGATAGAGTACTAATATTTAGGATATACAGAGAACTCAAAAAAATCACAGCCAAGAAAACAAATAACCCAATCAAAAATGGGCAAAGGATCTAAATAGACTCCTCACAAAACAAGAAATACAAATGGCCAATAAATGTATGAGGAAATGTTCTACATCATTAGCAATCAGAGAGATGCAAATCAAAACTACCTTGAGATTTCACCTAACTCCAATCAGAATAGAAATCATAAAAAACACGGACAACAACAAATGCTGGCAAGGGTGTGGAGAAGTGGGAACCCTAATACATTGTTGGTGGGATTGCAAATTAGTGGAACCACTTTGGAAAACAGTATGGAGGATCCTCAGATGAATGGGAATGAACCTACCATATGATCCAGCAATACTACTTCTGGGTAGCTACCCAAAAGAATGGAAACCAAACAATTCACAATTGCCAAACTATGAAAACAACCAAGATGTCTATCGACAGATGAATGGATTACAATACTATGGGGTATGTACCCAATAGAATTTTACTCAGCCATAAAGAAGAACAAAATCATGTTATTTGCAGGGAAATGGATACAACTGGAAAACATTATGTTGTGAGATTAGTCAGTCACAAAGAGTAAAAAAGCATATGTTTTCCCTAATATGCACATGCTAGGGAGAAGATGGGGCATAAGAGGGACTCCAGATGAAAAAGGAGAAACCCTAGATAAGCAAAGAAGTTGACTTAACTGAAGGTGATGGATGGGACGTGTGGGGGGACACCCTACTGCACATGATGTACTTTCACAAATATATCAAGTCAATCACTAAACTGAAGTTGAGAAGGAGGGAGGGCGAAGGAGTGGGGTGGGAATTGGGGAAGGGGTTAAATGAGAAATGTGTGCATATATGCCTTTATCAGTCTGTACCTAACAAAGATGTATGATTACAATGCGCAGAGTAGTCGGTGGCCTTGTATCTAATAGGCAGAAACTAATATCATTACAGAAAGCTGGTGGGAAGAAGTAAAGAAGGATGGTATTTAATGTTCTATTCTCAGTAGTACAGGAAGCTGCAATGCAGTTAGGAGGAATGAGTAAATCAGTCCTTGGTATTGAACACAGGAGGACTGGATGGAAGCTAGGGAGAGGGCTCCCATGCTATTCCTGGTATGGCGATTTGATGCTGAATCTAGACAATGCTTTAGAGATAAAATGTAGTGTGGCAAAAATGGAGAATGGATGTGGGAAACATGTTGGAAAAGATTGTTTCTTTATTATTTTCCAAAGGATTAGTGTTGACAGAGGCTGATCCAAGTTTTATGTTGCCTAAACCTTATATGGTTTGAAGGGATGCTCATTAAGAATACAAGATTTCTGATAGAAATTTAATATAAAATTAATATATATTATAAACATCGTAAGCATTACAAAATACAGGAAAACAATATAATATTTCATTAACTGCCTGACACACCTCTATGATACTTTTCTATAGTTTGAGGCTGTTGATTCTTTGATCATTTATTTGCATGACAAAAATTCTAAAGAAAAACAAGTTAGTCAATAGTTTTTAATTGATAACTTAGAAAAGTTCATTTTCTCTTCACACTTTATTGATGTTGCTACATATATTTCATGGATTTTCTCCAAATTTGGGAAAACATCTTTATATGTCTTTCATGTAAAAGTAAAAGTGGCACACAAGGAAGTCAATCAGGTAAGGACAACTTTACTCAAGACTTTTGCAGTAGAAGAGAGAAGCCAGACCTCAATCTGAACTCAACCCACTGAAACAAAAGGCTGGAGGGTTTTACCAGCTGGGACAAGTTAGAAGTGACTCTCAGAGTCTGTTCAGCAGAAATGTTGATCAATGCAATATGTCAAGCACATGGAGCTATTTTGAGTTTGTGGTTTGTTTTTTATTATGGGCTATCTGTATTTGCTAATTGGCACCCATCAAAGTTAAGTTCCTACCCTCTTAAAGAGGCTGTGATACAGGGGTGCTTTTTCTTGGTGATTATATTTCCAAGGGATGGCTCCCAAGTCTTTCAGGAAGACATCCATGAAATCTAAAACTGGCAAGAGGCTTTTTTAAAAAAGAAAAGGTTTATATATCAAAGAGGAAAAAGAAGAATATATGTTATCCAAATAATATGCTCTAAGAAAAGGGAGGTCAGAACTTAAAACCAGGAAGAGAGAAGCCTGTCTAAAATTTAGCCAGGCTGAGGGAAACCAGGCTGTCTTGGTGAACACCTCAGTCAGTGTGTTCAGAGTAGACTTAGATCATGGAAAACAACCAAAACAAGATCTTAGGTATTTAAAGAACATTTATTACAATCATGACAAAGACAGGATCTTTATTCATTAACACTCCATGTAAACTTTTTACAACTTATGATACTTTAGGGCAAAGAGAAAAAGAGATTAGTATAACGTGGAAAGCAGGTTGGGCAGTCTGTTTACCACAGAGCTCAGCTGATTGTGTCCAGGTCTCTGGTCCATGTCAGTTGTGAATCTTGGGTTCTGGTTGAGCACTGGGTAAAGTCATGCCTGAAGAAGAATAATCTTCTTTTGATTGTTTTCAACATTTTAAAATGAAAAAAAGATTATTAGCTCATGGGTCACACAAAACCAGTTGGTGGGCTGAATTGGACACATATGCAGTCTTCAGGCACGACTTTACCCAGTACTCAACCAGAACCCAAGATGAGGAACTGCCTGATGCCTACCAGCATAGCTGCTGGATTAGCGTTCAGCCTCATTATTGGTGGTTGGAATGGCAAGGCCACAGGCTCCTTGGCAAAAGAAGCTGTGGGTTTTCAGTCTCAGGTGCTGACAGTTACAGTCCTCAGGTTGCTAGGGACTCCATGTGGTTTGTCAGGGTGCTCCTGGTCAGCAGGCATTGTACCTAACATTGCCTATCATGCCTGGGTGTTGCACCTTGTGCCTGGAACCTCTGTGCTGCCCCTGATGCCCTGGATGTATTGTGCCACACCTGTGTGTTGTGAGAGTTAGGCTTGCCCACTGCACATCATGTGTGAGCCACAGCCAGTGTGCTTTGGGAGCTAAGTCCCTCTTTGGTTTTAATGGAGACCTTTCTTTAAAATATTGGCTCTGTACACAGTGCTTTTCAATTTTTCTGTGAAGGAACTCTAACACTTTGAATTGATGAAATGTATTATTTTGTCATTCTAAACATCATTGTAGTGGTATTACACAATTCTAATCTCAGTATCAATTTCAAATTAACAAGAAATGTATACTTATTTGCAATATATTCACATTCATTAAATTATTAAAATAGACTAGGCAATGCTTCTATTTGAAATGTATCTCTTTGTAACTAATTGCTATTTGGGGTATGATATGAAAAAAATGTCAAAATTTTCTAATCAAGGTCAGAATACTTTTTACCTCAAACCTGAAAATTTTAGAAAAACCTAAGGTCACGTGAATAACATGGCTTGGGCTTCTCTCAGGGACACTGAAGCAGATGAGGGCATAAAACTTAAGCATGATTATCCCTGTCTAAGCTCACCCATGATATTACTGATAGTGAGAAAGAAGTTGAAGAGAGAATCTAAGTTGGGTGTGGTGGTGCAAGCCTGTAAGTCTCAGTACTTGGGAGGCTGAGACAAGAGAATCATAGGTTCGAAGCCAGCCTCAGCAAATTAGTGAGATCCTGTTTCAATATGAATAAAATAAAATAGGTCTGGGGATGTAACTCAGAGTAGAATGACTCTGGGTTTACACTGGGTTCAATCCCCAGTACAACACACAAAAGGAGGAGAAGGAAGAGGAGGAAGAGGAGGAGGAGAAGGAGGAGGAGGAGGAGGAGGAGGAGGAGGAGGAGGAGGAGGAGAATAAACAAACAAAAACAGGAGAAGAGAGAAGAGAGAAAGGAGAAGCTGAGTATGTACAGAAGTTTTTTTACCTCTTCTTCACCAGAACTTTTGTTTTCACCATTCCCAAGACCCTAGGGGAATCTTTCTGAGCATGTACTTAAGGGAAAGCAAATGCTCCTCCCCAAGTCTGCCTGTGTGCCAAATTCAGTCCACCAACTGGTTTTGTATGGCCCATGAGCTAATAATGTTTTTTCATTTTAAAATGTTGAAAACAATCAAAAGATTATTATTTTATGAACATGGAAATTATATAAAATTCTAATTTCAGTGTCCATAAATAAAGCTTCATGGGAAAACAGCCGTTCTCATTTGTTTATATGTTATCTATAGCAGGGTTTGTGTTACAGTGCTAGGGTTAAGTAATGGGGACATAGTCCCCAAAGTCAAAAACCTTCACTTTCCAGCCCTTTGCAGACAGTTTGTTGACCTCTGACCTAGTGTTTCTTATTAACTAATTAAGCCTATATTTTTATTACCAATAACACTTAGTATTATGATGATTGATTTTCCTCCTCCTAGACATATGTGGCCCTTAATTAATACAAAGAACTGAAGAATGTAGCAGTCTCTGGTGTTATTACATGCCCCTCAGGGGAAACATGTTTTAATCACTCAGTCTTGTGTCACTCCTCAAATCACACCATGCAGACAGTGGGCCTCCTCTGTTCTTGTAATGGCAATCTCACTCTAGTTAAATAGAAATATGGTAAATAAAATTGCACCTCAATCTGTCCCTGCTGTTTAAACAATCTCTTTGAAAATTCAATCAGCAGCACACTTTTAATTTCACATCATCTGATATTGTCTGGAATTTTTTGACAACAAGCCCAGCAGTCTTCTCCACAGTTTTCTATTTCCCTTGAATGCAAATTTTCCAGCTGGGCTCTGGAGACCTATGTGGGGAGACCAACTGTGAGATCTGTATCAGTCAGAATTCTGTTTAGCTGCCTAAAACAGAAACTCAAGTAAACTTAGCTAAATAAGAATTCTTTTACCCCATGTAATTTAAGTCTAGAGGTAAGGAATTCAGGACTCTTGTAACTGCTCAGGATCGTAATTTTTTAAAAAATGTGGGTAAATGGTGGCAGGGCAGGGGTGAGAGTTCCATCTGGCTTCTGGTTCCACCATTCTTAGCATTTACTTAACTTTTCACCTTTGAGACATGAATTAGACTACCTTTTAGTTTCTCAGTTGAAGGTGAGAAAAGGAGAAATGCATGAAGGGCAGAAACAATAAAGCCTGAAATCTACATTTAACAAATAATTCTAAGCAAACACTAGCAAAACTAACACTGTCCGCCAAGAATTATTTTAGGATCTCTTCAAATAATCATTAATTGAGTCCTTCCCCTCCCTGCCCCAAAACATACTGCATGGCCACCCCTGGAAGAAAAAGGGTCCAGAATGGTAAGCATTTCCTATTGGGCACATTTGGCCCTTGAGGTTATATTAATAAGGAGCAGTGGAGGAATGGATACTGGGCAGACAGCCAGCACAGTTGGTCCCAGTGGGTAGAATGGGGTCAGTGATTTAGGCTATAGCATGGTTGATGATTTGTGCCAATCCCAGAGGTCAGAGAAAGCATCCAGAGACATGATATGAATCATATTGACTTTTATAATCATCTGAATGATTAACTTTACTATAGCCCTCACCTGATTATTGTAGTGGCTCTTATTTTTTCATTTTGGTGGAGAACCACTGACCCACATGGCTGGAAGTTGGGGAGTTAACAAAGGACAACATAGGACAGGCTGCCTCTTCCCTGGGCAGATAGGTAGAAAATGACAAAGAGAAGTCTAAGATATAATGCTCACCTGGATTTTTCAGTACCTTTTTTAGGAGAGATAGAGTCTTGATCTGCCTAGCAAGATTGTAAGCTTCTAGAAGGCAAAGTTTATTTCTTACGCTTCTTTATTTATTCCATAGGGGTTAACATGGAGGCCATACTCAAACTATGATTACTGGCATGTGACTCTAATAAAGGCACTTAATTCATAAAATAGGAGTTTCAGCTTAGGAATAATTTACCAACTCTTGTTCATGTTCAGCTCACTCCAATAAAACCAGCAACTTCAAGGAATAAGAGTTATATATTCCATAAATCCACTTCCTATGTAAAACTACTAGGAAAAGACTTCATTTTTCTTAATATCCTCTAAAATGCAATTTGATGTTTATAGAATTAATATAGATAGAGGTCTTTTCTCTCAATTAATCCCATTTCCCTATTGTTTATTTTTAGTAAGAAAACCAAAAGTCAGAATTGCAAAAAGTTTACTTGTAGAGCTTCTGTATGTGACTTTGATATATTCTCTTGTTTGTATTTAGTTCACAGAGTTTCCACCTTACACTTATTAGCAAAACTCTTTATGACATCTACAAAAGGAAAATCTTTTTTGTTTTCTTTGTTTTTGACACAAACTACAGCTGTCCTCACTTTCATAGGTGAGAGAAGTTTAGGCATCTGTAATTTATTTCGAGGTAGTTGGGGTGGTATGCTGGAGTAGAATGAGGGATAAATTGTATTTTTTCTTTCTGACGTATTATACCACTGCGAATCATTACATACAGAGAAGAATAGTGATTATTTATTTGTATAAGCTCACTCTAAACAGTACAACTCTCTAGATGCTTTGTTAGAACAATTACACCCTTTACATTCATCATGCAGAGGCAGTGTGACTCGTTGGAAAGAACATAGATTTGGTGTCACCAGAGAACTGCATTTGAATCACTGATGAGGCCACACACTAGATCTACAGCCTTGCACCAGTCATCGACATCTTTGGTCTTTTCTATAAAATGGGAATAATGTCTATGTAAAAAGATATAGAATTATTGTGAGAACTACATTTGAGTTAGCATTTATTTAGATACTTCTAAATTGTGTTTTCTTGGTACAGAGAGAAAAATTCATCAAACTACTGGATCAGTTGCATAACTCTTTAAGGATTGACCTGTCAAAGTATAGGGTATGTACAAAATTATTTCCTTAATTGTAAACTGTTGTGTTTGCTACAGGTGATTTCTTATCATACTGTAAAATTTTACCCATTAAGTAATAAAAAATAAAAAGATCAATTTTATATACTCTCATGCTATTAATGATCCTGCAGATCTTCTTTGTTTTCTGGTATTTAGCCTCACTTTAACCTACAACAATAATAACAATACTCTGTACATGTATGTACAGCTTTGACTTTATATTTTTTAATATAAGCATCAGATATAGTGACCCTCAGCTAATTCATGAAATTGAGATTGTAGTCTAGTACTCATTTTGAAAATTCACCCATTGTTATTGAAATAGTCTGCTGATATTTTCCCAAGTTCTGAATTTCCTACTTCTCTCCTCCTAGATCAGTACTACCTGTACATTCAACACTGTCCAGAATTCAGTCATCAATTCTATTACTTCACCTCTAGATGAAAAATACACACATACAAATACATTACATATTATGTTCATAAGCACACACATACATTTCAGTTACTAAAAATAGTTACAAAAAATCTACAGTTATAATTATAGATGCTTTTTTAGATATTATATTTTTGCATATGTGTGTGCATTGCAGTGCTCAATATCAAAACTTAGGGCCTCATGTTAGGCAAGTGCTTTACTATCTTATATTCCTCAACAATTTGTCCTAAATATTTTTCACATTTGAAAAATATGAAATGCTTCTCTTATATACTCATTTCTGATTAGTCTCTTACTGACAGATACCTTACTTGCATATTTCTGGAAATTATAAGTCAAATTTTGTCAAGCTCACATTTCATTTTGGAATTGGGGCCACAATGATAAAAAGACAACCCCATAGCTGCCATTGAAAAAGGTATTTTGAGTCTACCTAATTTCCCACCCTTTAGACACACCAGCTCTGCTCAAGTTCATGAGAAATCTCTAGAAGCTACTCATGGTTTACCAGATGGCTCCTTACAAAGTCAGCCTAAAAGCAAGTTAATGTGAGAAAATTTTTAACATTAAAATTGTTTCCTCATTCAAACATTTTCATAATTATTCATTTCTTTTCCTTCAAAATTCTGAACATCTGTATTTTTAATGATACTTCTCACCAAACCTCACTATAAGAAACTTGTTGAAATTCATATTTCAGGAGAGCCTTTCTTTTCATGTTACTAGTGTTGTTTGTTTTTTACTTTTAAAAGCTTCTGAGACTTAAAGTAAATGTACCTAACATGCACTGGAGTATTTGAAAGTATTTTTGAAAAACAACATGCAATGGAGTAATTGGAAGTATTTTTTTTATCTTAAAAACACCTCTCTTCAGTAAACAATGAAAAAATGTTTTAGACATATCCTACCTTTCGTTCTTTTGGTAACAAAGCTATTTTATGAACAAGAATTAACATCATAACATTGCAAGTATAATACTGTTTTGTAGTTTCATTGAATCATGAGTTAAATAAAAAGGTCTAGCTCTATAAAACAAAGAAGAAAGTATTTCCAAATTTTCTATTTTCCATAATGGTTTATGATAAAAATATTTTAAGAATACTAGAGGGATCTTTTAAAAATTTTATGCAGCTTACTTCCCTTTTTCCTTCATAGGAAGCTAGTTTCAGATTATTTCCCCACTGGAGGTTTAATGCTGGTAATTTTACTCATTTTCTGTTTCCTATTTAACCAGGAAAACTTTCCTGCCAGCAACAGCGAAAGACTGCAAGACCTTAAATCAACGGTTGACCTGCTAACAAGCATTACCTTTTTTAGGATGAAGGTATCTTATTTTGTTTATGTCAGTCTCTTGATGTGATCTAAGAACACATTCATTTTCTGGTAGAGTCCAAGATTGGTACTGTGTAACTCCAGCAATTAAACCTAAGCTAAATGAATCTTCCAATATAAGGTGCATTGAAGAAGGACTTTCAGACACTTAAGGTATTCTGATACATTTGGCTCAAATTTAGTTTTAAATTAAATTTACCTTAAACAAAGCTGTCTAGTAAGTGGACATGACACTTTAAAAACAAATCCCAAAGAATGTTAAATGAAAATAGAGTTCACCTGATTTAAGTTTTGACTCATGTTTTGCTGACTTTCCTTGTGAGAGAGCAACTGACTCATTTATCTCAACTGTGGCCATTTCTGTTTTCAGCCTTGGCAATGTTTATATAGAAATATATTTGATCATATAGTCCACTAAACTATACATGCATTTCTTTTTAGATTTATTTCCTCTGCTTTAATAGCAAGTTCTCTGCAATCCTAATTTTGGCCAGTATAAGAACAGCTTGCCAGAATGTGAGCTACATCTTATTTTTTTACTCTTTGAAACAGAGTATTGTGATGTTTTTTCAGAAAGCTCTAAGACAAAAGTTGCCCATGATCCCCGCCCCCCACCTCAAAGCAAAAAATAACTGGGTTATCAGATATCAACCAGGGGAAGTAGAGGAAAGAAAATCAGATACCAGACAGTAATCAAAATATCAAGGATTGGAGATTTAAATAAACTAAGCATAATTTTTGCTAAAATTGGACAATGCAGAAATTAACATGAAAGCCCAAAAGTTGTTACCTTTTTAAAAGAGAGCCTAGAAGAGTCTGACCAAAATTTGATCAAAGAGAAAATCTTTGTCAGCTCCTACTGGTCTATTATTTTTCACCCAGTGAGTGAATCACACTGCCAGTGTGAACTGATATATCTAATTTAGTGTAGTGGCCCATGCCTATAATTCCAATACTTGGGAGACTGAGACAGAAGAATCGCAAGTTCAAGGCCAGCCTCATCATCATAGTGAGACTCAGCAACTAGTGAGATCCTGTTTCAAAACAAAAAATAGAAAAAGCTGGGGGTATAACTCAGAAGCAGAATTCCCTTGATTCAATCCCAGTACCATTACAAAAAAAGCACTAAAAATGATAACTTGTAAGAGACAGAAAACAAAATCATACTATATCCATGGGAATTTAGATTCTTTAAAGTTCAGTTAAAGTCATTTGGCTTAACTATCAGGCTATATTGGTGATTGGAGTAAGTGCAGTCGATGTCCATTCTGATTCACTGGCAGTAGCTGCTGGGGCAGCACATGGAGTACGAGGCTCAGTGGGAGAGTGACTGAGATGGATGAGCGATGCCTGTCATGAGTGCTGAGTGGTGTGGACATGGGAGTGAGGGTAGGGAGTGCCAGTAAAGCACTACACATCCCCCATGCCTCAGTCACAAGCCTCGAAATGCTGAAAAAAGCACAGTGGCTTCAAGCTTGCAGCCCTCCCTCACACACCCTCACTACCAGCTGATTACTTTGCCAGAGAAGAAAGTATCCTCAAGTATCTACTATGTAATTCCACCACCTACTCCATCTTGCTACTATCTGCATGTGTCCATATCCTCTTTCTTCTTTTTTATTACTCTTGGCAATCCATCTATTATCCTAGGAATGTCACTGTCTTCCACGTGTGCAGCTGATTTCGTCTCCTCTTGTGTACTAGCGCATTGGTGCAGCAATTCTTCTCACTCTCCTGAGTTATCAGTTGTCCCTTCTCTACTGAATACTTCACTTCCCATTACCAAACACGTTGTTACTTTCCCAATATCTTAAAAGTACTGCTTAAACTCCACTTTCTTCAATAGCCACTGCCTCGGTTCCTCTATTACTTTAATAACAAAATCCCTGAAGACAGTAGTCTACATATTTTCTTTCTACTTTCTTTCCCCGCATTATCTTTTAAACAATTGTCCTCCTCCCAATATCTTTTCTTCTCATTACAGACAGTGGAACTCACTTTTTGTTGCACAGTTCTATTCATTTTGACAAATGTGTAGTTATATCATTTCACTATGATAAGAAACAGAATAGTTCCATAAGCCTACAAAATCCTCTTGTGCTGCCTCTTGGTAGTGCACCCTGTCCACCACCTGACCACCACTAACGTTCTGTGACTATAGGTTTGCTTTTTCCAGAACATCATGTAAATTAAATAACACTCTATGTAGTATAATACATTGAAGATTCATCATGCTGTTGAGTGTATCAACAGTTCACTCCTTTTATTGCTGAGTAGTAATTTTTGTTATGTATGCACTAAAGGTTGTTTATTAATTCTATTGACAAGCATTTAGGTTTCCAATTTTGGGTTATTACAAATCAAACTGATAAGCATCTTTTGTAAGGTCATTCAGGTGGTGATGAATAAAGGGAACCTTTTGTGTGTGTGTGTGTGTGTGTGTGTGTGTGTGTGTGTGGTACTGGGGATGGAACCCAGGGGCCTTCTATCTCTGGGCTACACCCCCAGCCCTATTGTTTTTTATTTATTTGGAAACAGTGTCTAGCTAAGTTACTGAGAGCCTCACTAAATTGCTGAGGCTGGCTTTGAGCCTGTGATCCTTCTGTCTCAGCCTTACAAGTACTGATATTTCATGCATGCACCACCACACCCAGCACTAAGAGAGCTTTTTAAAGATAAAAAGTCATTTTGTTCTTGTGCTCAAAGTGTCTAATTCTTTCCCAACTTAATCAAAGCTAAGGTTCTTACAATGATCTATATTTGATTTTCCTCAGGCCCATTACCACCCTGTCACTTCTCTGACTTCATCTACAATCCTTGTTCCCTGTATTTATTCTAGTTTACTGAAGCATTTCCGATCCCCTCTTCACTACATTTTTTTCTTTTTAACAGTCAGATTAATAGAATATATTTTACATAAACATTTAAGTATTTTATTTTACTATTTTGCTAACTATCTATTAGAATTTAAGACTAGTAAAAAACATGTTTGTTTCTTTTGCCAATTGACAATTGTAGTATCACTCTCATCTTACATAAAATAACTGATGATATTTTTTGGATGATGAAATGAATTTAATGAATGAAGGATACTTTAAATGTTTCTACTTTAACATTATAACCATGAATATTTTTAGTAAGTGGTTTTATCAGAAAGTGAAAATGAATATTTCTACATGTAAAAGACATCTAAGACCACATTTCTTAAACAGACAAGTCAACTAATAGCATCTATTGAATATGGGTTAAGTGGCTTTTCTGGATGACGATATTCTGCTATGTTTAAGAAAATAATTTGTCTGTCAGGTTCTGGAGGTGCAAAGTCCCCCAAAGGCTAGCATGGTAGTGAAGGACTGCGTCAGAGCATGCCTGGATTCTACATACAAGTATATTTTCGACAATTGCCATGAACTCTATTCCCAACTAATAGACCCGGTAAGAAAAGATGCATGTCTTATATGTTCTCCACTTTTATTTTTCTAATATCTTTTTCAGTAAGTTTAGTATGACAATAAATGGGAAAGTATGCTCATCTAATTTCATATTAACTGCAGGTCTGAGAAGTTCCATGCCCTTTCTTCACATCTGAACAGCACTTTCATATATGTGAGCTAACTTCCTCACCATAACATTATGTAGGAAAGGCTAATATTATTGTTCAGGTTTTTCAAGTGAGGAATCATTTTTAAGGGGAAGAAGTGATTTGCTTAAGGTCACACAGTAGATAAGTGGCAGATTTGGTACTATATACAAGGATACCAATTTCGGTTCCTATGTTCTTCCCTTAACTTATATCGTCTTCCTTATTTTACCTCATAAAAGTGAAATTTGAGGGAAATTTTTCTATAACATGCTGGTAAAATTATTATAATATTAATTTGTTATTAAGAACATAAAAGAAAATGGAAAGTAAATCAACTATGCATATACTTATGACCCAAATAGACAAATAGTAACATTTAGTAAGATTTTCTCTTCTTGTTGTTTAAAGGCACCAAATGTTAGATATAAAACAGCATTTCATTCTGTACTTATTCTAGTTTTATCTCCCTCCCTTCCTTTCTCATAGATGAACAGTTAGTGAGTTTGAACATCCTTTCACATATGCTCAGTGAACTTGTCTTTTACCTTCTGTGAATTGTCTGTTAATACCTTGCAGATTTTTCTCTTGTTGGGACCAGGGGTCACTGTATAAAAACTACTAAGCAGTAATCTCAGACTACGGGACTGGGGTAGAAAGGTTCTAACTAAACCCATCTTACAGAGTTCTTGCTGAATGCAGATAAGATATCATCTGGGGGAAAGTAGAGGAAAGAAATTCAATTAGAACAAACTGACTAAGCATGATCTTTGCTAATATTGGACAATGCAGAAATTAACATGAAAGCCCAAAAGTTGATACCTTTTTAAAAGAGAGCCTAGAAGAGTCTGACCAAAATTTGATCAAAGAGAAAATCTTTGTCAACTCCTCTTGGTCTATTAATTTTCACCCAGTGAGTGAATCATACTGCCAGTGTGAACTAACATACCTAATTTAGTGTATTTCCAAACATAAATAATTATAACAATAATATAGCTAAGCAGTTTATTTTTATAAGAAAGCATCATAGGCAATTCCTATAAAACAAACATATTATAGCAAAAAGTAAAAAAAAAAATTATGTTACATCAAAAAATTTTAAAAGCTTCATATTTACTAACTTGGTTTTAAAAATACATTTACATAATTTGCTTACTTAATAGTTTTTAGGCAGATAGATCTATGAATTTTATATGAAACCTTGTCAATGTAGAAAAGATTCAAAACTAAATTTTAAATATGAGAAAAGGAGTTTTCCATAAAAATTGTAATTATTTGAAACTACAGAAGAAGTACCTATTGAATCAGAATAATGTAGGAGACTAATACTTCCTAAAGCACTTCTGAAGACATCTAGAAATAATTCAAATTATTAAAAGTCATCTCTCCTCAACTGCAACTTCATTCTCCTGGGAACTCCAGATATTTTTGTCTTATATCTTACATCTGACCCATCTGCAAATTCTGATGATTTTACCTTCAGAATTAAATATCTTAAGTTCAAAATACATCCAGAGCTGGGAATGGGGACTCATGCCTGTAATCTCAATACTTGGGAGGTGAAACAGGAGGACTACAGGTTTGAGGACAGCCTCAGCAATGTAGCAAGACTCTCAGCAACCTAGTAAGACCCTGTTTCAAAATAAATAATAGAGCTTGGGATGTATCTTAGAGGTAGAATGCCTCTGGGTTCAATACCTAGTATTGCAGAATTCTTGGTTTCACAACCTGAGACAAACTCTGGAGGCTGAAATTGAATAGTCAGTTTTTGGGGTTTGTTTGTTTGTTTTTTGTTCACTGGTGAATACCCCATTGGCAATTACCACAGAACTCAGCCTAGAACAAAGAGGTTACATGATTTTTATACCCTCAGCCTCCTAATTTGCAGAGGGGAGAGGTAAGTATGAGGTTTATTACACCTAGCATAAGCAGGATACAGAATGTAGAAAGGTGGCTAACTTACATATCATCCCCCAGCCCTCTCTAATGTTGTAAATGGCCCAGAGATGCTCTCTTTTGTTTACATTAGGGTGAGCTCCTGGGTCATGATTCCAGATTGCTCAATTAACTATGAAAGAGATTTCTGTCTTTTATCTCCCAAAATGTCAGCTTGTGGAGGAAGGAGTTAAGAGAATTCTTATTTTTTCTATCTTAAGTCTAAATTCCTAACAATAATTTCAAGGTTCTGATTAGGTTTTTAACCTCATTTACCCCTTTTTGAGAATTCTCACTACATTTTAACAAGAAATTCTCAACCTTTAAGGCCACTTTCAGTCAGAGCCACAAGAGCAACATATGAGGGTGGATCCCTCCCAGCCATCAAGGTTTTTACCACTCCCTGAACCAAACCGCTGACACACGGTATGAGACAGTATCCAATCAGGATGAAAACCCTTGTCACTGCCATAAAGGCTAACAAAGCTTTTCCACTTTCCAAATCAGTTTTGGAGCATATTGCTGAAAGTGTTGTTAAACCTAGAGTTTTATGCCAATTCATCAGCTGGGATGGTCAAGTGATGGTTTTATCAGGGGCAGTGTTATTTGGTATGAAGGTACAGCATTGACCCCCCACCCCCACCCCCACACACTCACTAGCTTCTCCAATATGAGATATGCTATAAAATTGGCTGACTTGGAGGGGGACTGAAAATCCCAGGCAGTGTCTATGGGACTGAGGGGAGGATATTTGGCCACCTTAGTGCTGGTGTCGACCTCAGGGAATAGGAGGGACAGATTCTTACAAGTTTTACTGGAAGAGTTTTTGTTTCCCTTGAAAAAAATCTGAAGTCCTTTAGCTTCTGAGTGTGACTGGAATGGGGCAGGTCAACTTTTTCAGCATCAGCATGCTTGATTCTCCAGATTTCCTGCAAGAAATCCAATGAGTCATATCTGGGGCTGAAGGCTTCAAGACTGCTGGTTTCAGGCAACTGTGATGAATCCAAGCCTGAATATTTTGGATGTTTACTGCTATTGGAGTAGCAAGAATAACAGCTAAAGGCCTTCTCCATTTTGTCTTAAGGGGAGCCTTATTCTAATCCTTTATCCACAATAAGCATCTAGGATCTATAGGAATGAACTGGTGTAGTTAAACCAATTGGGATTCTGTCGGATACCCATTTATGCAAGTCATGTGTGACTTTACCTGTTTCCTTGTAAGTTTTATGCACTTCTAACTACCCTGGCTCCCACAGCTTTTCTGGAAATCCTTGGAGGATAGGAAGAGGTTGAGTATACATCATTTTATAGGGAGAATACTGTTTTTTTTGGTAGTTGTGCAACCAGTCCTTTTGGAACTAAAGGTCAGGCTGAAACCCAAGCTAGCTTAGCTTCCCAACATATTTTCCCTAACCAAGCCTTATAGTTTTATTCATTCTCTATATTTTGTATGAATTCTGTGGCCTATATGTGGAATGCAGTGTGCAGGTGATGCTCAGGGCAACTGTCACATCCTAGGTGACTTCTGTCACAAAGGCTGGTTTGTTGTTTGACCCTATGTGTAAGGATAGTCCATATCTATTGAAATTATGTGGATGGTCATTAAAAAGGCTTTATGGGTACAGCTTTTTTTACCCCAGCCGCACACACTTATTTCTGGTTATACTTTCTTGTGGAGTGTTCACAACCAAATAGCCCCTAATAGGGCAAATAAATGTTTATAAAATTATTTTCTGTTGAGGTCAATCAGGACTCCTCAGGGTTACATTAAGGGACTTCGTGAGGCTTTTCCTATACCCATTGTGCCATCAGCACACCCCCACACATATACAGCTGCTGGTCCTTGGAGACAGGGAGCCAGGCAGCTCCCATTTCTGCATACAGATACACAATCTCAGTTAGCACAGATGGGAGAAGACAGGACAGTAGAGGAACTGTAGACTTACCTAGCTCTAGGCCACAGGCCATGGGGAAAGCTGCCTGTCTGTCCTTGGCCCCTGTAGTGGGCCACTGGACTAAAGCCTCTAGGCTGATGGAACCCTCTTTTGTCTCTATTTGCAGGGGTCTCTCGGACTAGGTGGCATCGGGGCTTACCTGAGTGTTGTTTTTGATTTTCTGTCTGCATATTTTCTCTCTCTCAGCAAGTGAGATCTGGGAAACCAGACCTTGTAACCATGGGAGGTAGGGAGGAGATGTCAGCTTTGAAACAGACCATCTGTTAGCTGGCAGGATCAGAAACAGATCTTTCTAAACAAACTGTAAATCTATAAAGTCTCTCTGCTTTTTATTTTGAAATTTAGAGTGCACTTTGCTGAATACTGACATCTATATCTATAGTGCAGTTTGAATGCTTTGCTGTTTTAAGATTTTTTTCTCTTCTGCCTGTTTAATCAGATCATCCTTATAGGTCAATATAATCTTAATTGGCTAGGCTGGCAAAAATAATTTTTAACAATATTCTTAAATTTTACCTTATCCAACTTAGATATACATATTTGTTAAAGATTTATATGCCATGTGAATTAAAAGGTATTTGGA
Organism: Graphiurus murinus; assembly: GCA_004027655.1. NCBI lineage: Eukaryota > Metazoa > Chordata > Mammalia > Rodentia > Gliridae > Graphiurus > Graphiurus murinus. Next base: position 6,360 of record PVLC010020105.1, on the reverse strand, counting down.
TCCATTTTATTTTTTCCTCTATTTTTATTTCTTATTTTGGATACTCAATTCTGAGTGTTTAATCAGGCTCAACCCATCTATCAGGGGTCTTTTGCACCCCCCCCCCAAGATGCCCAAATCCTAATTGCCCCATCCCCTTGTGGAAATTTTAGGCACTTCTTAGACTACCATATTAAACCATATAGAAGCACCACCCAAAACCTCTTGTGGGGAATTTTAAGCACCTCTTAGACTACTATATTAAGCTCTATAGAAGCACACCCAAAACCACAGATAGGAATTCTACACTCACTCTGTGTCTTCAGATATGTTTTACATTCACACAGCCTCTGAAATGACTGGACTACCTCCTGGTGTTTCTCACCTTTATTTGCATTCAAACTTCAGCTTTCCTTTAGGTGTTTTTTGTTTGTTTTGTTTTTGTTTTTTTAAGTTCCTGATCATGAAGCCTAAGGGAGTGGGCTTACTCTGTTTCCCTCCTGTCCCTGGCTAGAGAGTTCTGTCTAGTGCTACAGTAGCACCTAAAATAACAGACAGCACTTGCTTTGTCCACGTCCAGCTGTCTCAATCACGCACTCATGTTCACCACTCATACACCCAACCCAATTATTGAACTTAATTCTGGTTTCCTGTACTTTCCTGTGGATGCTACTTGGGGAATTCTCAGAAAGGGGGTTATCAGTCCCCCCTTCAGCTATCTTTGTAGCAGGACCTGACCTAACTAAGCCCTGGGGTGGCCTACCGTGATTCAACATCAGCTAGATGGATATAGTGACCTTTTCCTTTCTAGTCTAAAACCTCAGTAGCTGTAACCCCAGAGTCAGCCAACTCTGGGGAAACCTTACACATAGTGGCAAAAGGGGGTCACCAGCATGTGACAATGGAAGGCTGACTCCTCAGGAGGCACAGACAAGTGGAGGCAAAATGTCCTGGGTCCTGTCTCTGGGACCAGGACAGGACTCCTGGCTAGCGTGGGCAAAATGTTGCAGGAAGTTTGGTCCCACAGCTTGTTCCCTGAGACAGCTTCCAGAGGCTGAAATACAGTCAGGCTCCTTTATTCACCTGTGAATACCCAGTTGATAATTGCTGCAGAACTGGGCCTCAAACAAAGAAATTACATGATTTTTATTCCCTCTGTCTCCTGATTTGAGGAGGAGAGGGGTAAGCGCAAGATTTACTACACCTAGCATAAGCAAGACACAGACAGCAGAAAGGTGGTTAATTTACATACCAACCCCTAGCCCCCTATAATATTGTAAATGACTTAGAGAGACTCTCTCTTGTTTACATTAGGGTGAGCTCCTGGGTTGTAACTCCAGGTTGCCTAGGGAATGGCTCAATTAATTTTGAAAAGGATTTCTGTCTTTTGTTTCCTTAAAGTGTCAGCTCATGGGGTAAGAGGTTGAGGGGATTCTTATTTTTTCTATCTTAAGTCTAAATGCCTAACTCTGACCAGGTTTCCTACTTCACTAGTACCATAGGAAAAAACAGAAAATATTCAGCATCTGATCACATTTCACATGCTCCATGCTTCTACCCTGCTCCATGCCACCATCATTGTTCAGCTGGATTACTGCATAACTTCTTAACAGAATTCAGTGCTGTAACCCTACCACAGTTCATCTATTCTCAACAGAAAATCCACCATATCCTTTTCAAAAGTAAGTCAGGTCATAACATTTTTCACAGAATGTTCTGAAGATCTTTCACTCATATCAGTCAAATTAAAGGCTTTATAATGCCCTACAAAACCCCATATGGCCTGGCTCATTTCACACTGTCTCTAAATCTCTCCCCTTTGGACTTACCACCAGTGACTAGAAAGCTAATGAGTAATTTGACCTCAGGCAAGTGACATGTTCAGTGCTGCGCACATGGTGCTCAGGACCGTATTTATGGAAGGGCATAGTAGGTGCTCGAGTGTATTCATTGAGTGATTGAATAAATGCATAATGATTTTTCTAAAACAATACAGTATTTTAGGGATATATGTCCTTTTATAAACAAGATTTTTAAAAGTTCCCTATTCTGTGGGGGACTCGTAGTGCTTACCTCATGCCTCTTGCAGCTGTACTGGGACATGGGGCAAGGTTGTGGAGAGTGAAAAAGAAGAACTGATAAAAGTCACAACTAATCACAATCTGTAAAAACATCTTGCCATATTCTCTGACCCTCCCTTCTGCTACAGCAATGTGGAAAGATACCTACTCCAGAATTAGCTGCCAGATGGAGAAGCACAGCACAGGCATACTCCTTTATTTCATTAAGCTGCTGGTATTTAGATGTGTGTACTATAGTACAAGTAGGCTTATTTTGACTAATAAGATTCAATTTTGAATCTGTCATCCAAAATATTTAAAATATATCAATGTGGGTTTGTTGTGGCTGATGCTTTTTACTTTTATTGGTGCACTGTAATTATACATCACAGTTAGGTTCTGAGTCATACAAACAAACATGGACACAGGTCTTGGTGTGTTTCCCTTCAGTCCCACTCCACCACCCACCCCTCCCCATACATAATAGTGATATTGGTTGTGATACCTTCATGTATGGGCCCAGCTTACTTTGAACTTTTCAGTCATCAGTTCTTTCTTCTTCTCTCCTCATCTCCCTTCTTCATCTCCTTCCACTTTGTTTATGTGGCTCCTATTTATAACTCTTGACTGGCTATTTTTGCACATGGAATTAAATCCATACTCTTTGCCATTATCAAAAGGCCTGGCAAGATCTCACCCCTGACTACCTTTGACATCATCTCCATCCTACATCTCCATTATTTATCACAATACACTCCATGGTATCTTTCCTGCTTCCCCATACCCCTTCCTCAAGACTAACTCCAGTTCAGCTGACCTTTATGACCCCTCCTAGCTAGAGTAGGTGTTTCTGTTTCCTGTTCTCATAATACCCCAGCATGTTACTACTTACATGCTGAATTTACTAGGCACACACTATGACTTATCCCCAGTGCACAGTGGTGTACCTGACTCAGCATAGGGTAGATAAACAATGTAAGTATCTAAAAAAATTTCTATAAAAACAGCATTTCCTTTAACAACTCACTTTAAAATCTATGGTGAAGAACATGATCTCTAATATCAAAATTTCCTGAGTTTAAATCCCAGCTCTGTTGTGACCTTGCATGAGCTATTTAAGCTTTCAATGTTTCAGTTTCTTCAAGAAAATCTTTTTTTTTTAATATTCATACTACTATTTTATCTGTGTTCCCTCTGGATGGTACAAAGCCTGAAACCAAAGTAAAGAATTCCAAGGTTATTAGATACAGTACAATTCTGATTATTTAAATGTGGAAGCCTGCTTTCTCTCTCTAAAGGGATTTTGAAGAACCATGAAAAGATAGAATGCTTGGAATAAACCAGGAATATAGATTTGATAGAAAACCTGAAGAAATTAGTTGGATAATCTAAAAAGTGATTATCAACAGGGTAAAACACATCTACTTTTAATAAAATCTACATAAAGAGACCCTTTATTGTGGGATGGGGAGGATGTAAGACCTTCTTTGTGAATATATTTCTAAAGGAATAAGCTAATGTCACAGAAAAAACTCAATTCCATGGAAACAAGTCAGTTAAAGAGCTTTTTCTCCAAATCAAAAAAAGAATGCTTGTCAAATGCCCCCCAAGTCCCTGTATCCTGGCCTGGAATCTTGTTTTTGCCCATCTAATCCACAAGAAGACATTTAAAACCAGTAAATTCTTTTTGCCTAAAGATACTGCTATATTAACTTTAAATGTATTATTAAATGTATGTGTTTTTAACAACTGCTTGAAGAAATTATAGTAAGATATATCTTAGCTAAAAATACCTACAACATTTAATTTTGAACACATCTAGGGAAAATTATTTTCTAAATCTGATTTTGAATATGATTGGAAGTTTGGTGCTAAACTTCCAATCATTATTTTGGAAGTTTCTTTCTTTTTTTAAAGAATAAACTAAGGTGTTTGACATTAATGTGATAATTTATTTTGAGGCCCACTTCCCTAAAGGACTTTCTTTTGTTACAAGGTACCATGATTGATACATGAATACAGAGGAAAATGTGTTACATAATAGAGAGTGAGAGAGACATATATGTAATTCAGCAAGAATAAATTTCCCTCTTTTATTAACATGTCTGTGTGTGTGTATGTGCATGTGTGTGTATGTGCAAATGTATGAAAAAAAATCACATAGATGTGCTTAGTCTCTTTCTTTCTCTCCCGAATCATATTCCCTTACCTCTTACCTCAGAGAAAATCTCTGCTATAAGTTTGATACTAGATTTCTGATTGATATTTGTGTACATTTACTGTATATATATATATATATAACCCATTTGTGATTTAGTCTTTATTGTCATCCAACTGGGATATGATACTTAAAGAAACAGACAGTATAGTAGCAGGATAGTATTTTGCATGTACTAATTCCAGAAGTGAACTGTTTATATGTTGATATTTATATGAATTGATCTGCAATTTTTAAAGTTCAGTGTTACTTTTTGAGAGCCTTCTGTACATATGGGCATGCTTTACTAATTTAAAAATAATTTTATTTTTTAACTAAAACATAAAGCCATGACTTTTGTTATAGCTGCCTGTAGCATAAGCATACCACACTTTCTGCATCAGTTATAATTTTTCATTATTACAAGTAAAAGTGCAATGAATATCTTGTGGAGAAATGATATGTACAATATCAAGTCCATTCCCTCAAAGGATAAAAGACTACCCTCCTTTCCTCTACTTTTCCCTTTCATCTATAAGAATGTGTGCTTGGATTTGAGCCATACTATACCATTTGCACAAGAACACTAAATTATGCTAAATGAAATTAGTGAGCCTTTTGTTTCTCCATATAAAATTTATAACTGATTTTTCTAGGTGTGTGAAGAATGGCATTGATAGTTTGATAGGGATTGCATTGACCATGTATGTCACTTGTAGGATGGTCATTTTGATAATATTTATTCTACCTATCCAAGAGCAAGGGAGATCTTTCCATCTTCTAAGATCTTCAATTTCTTTCTTCAGGATTTTATAATTTTCATTTTAGAAGTTTTGCCTCCTTGATTAGGTTTACTCCTAGGTATTTTATTGGTTTTGAGGTTATTGTGAATGGAATTGTTTTCTAGATTTCCTTTTCAGTGGATTCATGGTTGACATATAGAAAAGCTGCTGATTTTTTTAAAAAATTGATTTTGTATCATGCTACTTTGCTAAATTTCTAAGTCAGCTCTAGAAGTCTTTTGGTTGATTTTTTTGGATCTTCTAAATATAAGATCATGTCATCTGCAAATGGAGATAATTTCAGATTTTCTATTTGAATTTCTTTGGTATTCTTTTTTTGCATTATTGCTCTGGCAAGAGTCTCAAGGACTATATTGAAAAGGAGTGGGTATAGTGGGCATCCTTGTTTTTTCTTGATTATAAAGGAAATTCCTGCAGTTTTTCTCCATTCGATATTATGTTGACTTTGGGTTTATTGTATATTTCCTTAATGATGGTGAGCTAACTTCCTTCTATTCCAATTTTCTGCAATGTCAAATGATATTTTAGCATCTTTAGAGATGATCATGTGATTTTTGTCCTGAGTTCTATTTATATGGTGAATAACATGTATTGATTTGCATATGTTGACCTAGTCTTGCATCCCTGGGATGAAACCAACTTGGTCATACTGTATGAATTTCTTGATGTGGTTTTGAATGTGCATAGCTAGTATTTTGTTTAGAATTTTTGCATCTATTTTCAACAATAATATTGGTCTGTAATTTATTTTCTTAAAGGATCTTTATTTGAATTTAGTATTAAGATGATAACTCAGTGAGGAAGTTTTAAAGGATTCCATCTTAATAAATTTCACACATTATCATGTGAAATATTTGGTTTAGTTTTTCTGTAAAGGTTTTCTGGAATTCAGCTGGGAGTCCATCTGAAACTTGATTTTTTTTAGGGAGGATTTTATTGCTGTTTCTATTTCTTTGCTTACTATAGATCAGTTTACATTTACTATATATTCTTGGTTAAATTTATGTAGGTTGTATGTGTCTAGAAATCTGTCAATTTCTTCTATGCTTTCCAGTTTATTGGAGTATAAATTTTCAAAATTGTTTCTGATGATCTTCTGGATTTCCCCACTGTCTGTGGTGATGTCACCTTTTCATTTCTGATTTTAATAATTTGAGTTGATTCTCTTTCTTTTGGTTAGGTTGCCTAAGAGTTTAACAATATTATTAATCTTTTCAAAGAACCAACTAGTTCTTTTGTTGATCCCTTGTGTTGTTTTTGGTTCTCTATTTCATTGATTTCTGTCCTAGTATTAATTATCTCCTGCCTTCTACTGGCTTTG